>VZUI01060594.1:0-45044 GCA_013401135.1 Cettia cetti | reverse complement strand
CCCGCGCCGCCCCCGCCCCCCGCCGCCGCCACGCTCCCAGCGCAGGGAGCGCCGCAGCTGCGCTGCCACGGCACGGCCCCGCGGCGCTACGTCAGCGCAAGCCGCGCTGTGAATCGCGGCCCGCGTGACCGGCGGGAGCAGGGAGGCAGGCGCGGAATGCCCAGAGCAGGTGGCCTCTCGCGGCCAATCGGAACGCGCCCTCGCTGCCGCCGCCGTCCAATCAACGGCCGGCAGCGGCCGGCTCTATTGTGCGCGCGCTCCGCCGGGCTGCCCCGCTCGCCGGCGCTGTGACTTCCCGGAGCGCCCGGCCCGCCCACCCCCCCTTCGGCTGTCCGGGCCTGCCGATTGGACGGGCTGAGGACGGACAGGGGCGTGCCCCAATGGGCGACGGCTCCTCCTGAGCTCGCCCTGCAGAGAGCCAATCAGCGCGCGCGCAGCCGGTGCCGGGCCGTCGGGAGCGGGGGGCTGGCAGCGGTGCGCTCCGCTGCCACGTCGGACGGACCGGCCGGGTTCGGGGCGCGGGATGGCGGCACCGTGAGCGGAGCGAGGCGGTGGCGATGGCGCTGCTGCTGTGCTCCGCCCTGCTGTGCGCGGCGCTGGGCTGCGCGGGAGCGGCGCTGATCCCCCCCGCGGCCGATGTGAAGGTGGAGGTGCTGCACAAGCCTTTCATCTGCCACAGGAGGACCAAGTGGGGGGACATGATGCTGGTTCACTACGAGGGCTTCTTGGAGAGGGACGGCTCCATGTTTCACTCGACGTAAGTGAGCGGCGCGTCTTCTCCGAGCGAGCTGCTGGCTGAGCTTACGTGGGGAAATACATATATATAAAATAGAATCATGGAATGGTTTGAATTGGAAGTGACCGTAAAGGTTCCTTGACCCTTCCACTAGATCGGGTTACTCAGAGCAACCCCATCCGACGTGCCATTGAACGCTGCCCCGGTTGCTCAGAGCCCTATCCAGCCTGGCCTTGAACGCCTTCAGGAATGTCAATAACTTCCCTGGGCAGCCTGTTCCAGTGGCTTACCACCCTCATAGTAAGCCTACTTTCAGTTTAAAGCCGTCACCCCTTATGCCTGTCACTACACGACCCTTTTAAATTGTCTCTTTCCATCTTTCTTGCAGGCTCCCTTGAGGTAATGGAAAGGTACAATTAAGTCACCTTGGAGCTTTCTCTTTACCAGGCTGAACAATTCCGGTTCTCTCTGCCTCTCCATGTAGGAGGGCCTCTAACAATCTTGGTGCACCTTCTCTGGACTCGCTCCTTTATGTATATATGAATATATTTATTTATTTTGATATAGATGATCTCTTCTGGTCGTGCTTTCCTAAATCCAGACCTCTTACAGGGGTCTGCAATCCATCTGCAAATAGCTCTGTGAGGACCGTTTTGTCAGGGGCAAGTATTTTTTTGGTTTTTTTACTCCTCCCTCCCCAAATGCCCAAAACTTGCGTTTATTTGTGAGCAAGGAAACAAAAGCACTGCATGAATGCCATATTTTGGGGGGGATAAAAGGGCTTAAATAACATTGCATAAACTTGTCATTGGGGCTCCTCCACTGCTACCTGGTCTCAGAAAGTTTGGTGTGAAGCAGTGTCTCACAATGCTGTTCAAGATGAGCACCGGCAGTAAGGCTAATCTCCTTTCCCAAGGTTATAAAATAAATGTTAGCATTTGTTTTCTGGTCAGTCTGTAGGAAGTAGAGCCATGTGTCATTTCTTAAAAAATGGGGATGTTATGCATGGAACACCACTCCTATATGGAAAGGGTGAGAAAACTGGCATTGTTCAGCCTGGAAAAGAGAAGGCTTTGAGGTGACCTAATTGTGGCTTTCCACTACCTGAAGAAAGATGGAGAGAGACTTTTTGCAAGGGCATGTAGTGACAGAACAAGGGGGAATGGCTTCAGACTTAGAGAGAGCAGGTTAGATTAGGTTATTAGAAAGAAATTTTTACTCTGAGGATGGTGAGACACTGGAACAGGTCGCCCAGGGAAATTGTTGACAAACCGTCCTGGAGGTGTTCAAGGCCAGCTTGGATGGGGCTCTGAGAACCTGGTCTAGTTGAAGGTGATGTCCCGGTCCATGGCACAGAGGGATTGGAACTGGATGATCTTTAAGGTCCCTTCCGACCCAAATTCTGTGATCCTCTGATTTAGGTGCATGTTTTGGTATAAGATCTCAGCAGCTTAGTAGGTCTTGTGCTATGCATGAATTTGTTTGGTTTCTAAAGCAAACTACTAGGGATTAAAAAAAAAAAAAAAAAGAGTTGCATGTGTCCTTCCACTAGTGGCAGCACAATCACAGCTTTTCATTATTCTTTTACCTGCCTCCGACCAGACAAGTCAAAATACCAGTACCACAGAAATGCAAATAGAAAGAAGAGCCAGAAATTCGAGGGAGTCTGCTAAGAGCCTGCAACGACTTGCTAATGCTGGATGTCCTGTGAAACATCAACGAAGTGTGAAGTGTTAATAGTGGGAGAAGCAAAATGCTCAAGTCTCTGCTGGCTGCCTGAAGGCTACTTTTGTATATTAAACAGAAAAAAATAAGACAGTTTTGCATGTTTATGCTCTTGCAGACAATTCAACTAAAATCTCACTAATTTTTCTCTTGTAGTTAACCTGCCTCTTTAAAAGGACTTCTAGTGACACACTAAAGTTTTTGTTGCTGACTAACTTCTGTAAGTGTTCTGTTTTCCTCTTAAACACCTTTCCTGCATGACTAGTAAATAGAGCTTTCAAGTTCCTTGTCTGTTAGTAGAGTGAAAATGGTCTGGGTTTTACCACCTGGTTAAATCAGAAAAGGGTCTTGAATCTCAAATCTAAAGTTGAATGTTCTGCATGCATTTGTTTCTGGTTTTTTCTAGACTGTTATGTAGTTGTTTTGTTGTTTTGTTTTGTTTTTTCCCCCCAATGGCTTCTTTTGTAAGACATGAGGCTGATTCTTCTAAGCATGTTAAAATGTATATAAATGTATATTGCTATAATGACCATGCTGGTCTGTGATTTGCAGTTTAGGATTGCCTTGACTGTAGATTTTTAAGAAAAATGCCCTTCTAGTCTTATCAGATTCCAAGTGGAAGTAGGCGATCAGTGAAGTGAAGGTGGAGATCTGAGTTGGTTAGTGTTGTTACAAGCACACCTGGTGAATGTTGTTTTATTTCATTCCGCTTCCCGAGGAGCTTTCTCATGCAAAGCATAAGTTTTACAGACTTTGAAAGTATACTTCATTTAAGACATGTCGAGGTGCTGACTAGTGCTGTGGTTTTTACTATATATCTACATTATGAGCATATTCCATCTGCCTTTTGTGGAACTTGGTGTTTAAATCCTTTCTCTTCCAGTCACAAGCATAACAATGGTCAACCGATGTGGTTTACACTTGGCATAAGGGAAGCTCTCAAAGGCTGGGACAGAGGGTTGAAGGACATGTGTGTGGGAGAGAAACGGAAGCTAACTATACCACCAGCCCTTGCTTATGGAAAAGAAGGGAAAGGTAAAACATGTGGAGCACTCCCCTTGCTCTAATTGTTTCTAATCTCTGTATTTTATGTTATTCTTGGCCTAAGAGGTTAGCAAGCTTTCAGGCTTTCCAGGTTGAAGAAAAAGAAAAGAAGAAAAATTGAGGGAGTCAGGTGCTCTTTCTCATAAATTTGTTTCCTGCAGTAATATCCATTAAGTGGCTATGTGGTGAATGCAAGAAAAAAAACCCCAGAAGCTGATGGTAGCTGCTGTGCTGTATGTTCTAAGTGTCTTTTCTGTTAGTGCTGTTAGAGCTCAACAGTGCTCTCTTTTTATTTTTTAGGGGTTTTTTTCTCCCTTCTTTTACAGTCAAGTTGAGGTGTTGCTTAGGTAACAGTTGGCTTTTTGGCTGTTGAATCTATTTTTGTGGTAATGCTTCATGAATGTGCATGTGCAAGCCTCATTCTTGCTTTCAGGTTTCTTTCAGAACCATAAGAAACTCCCTGTACTGCTGCCCAACCACTTCTTAGATGATACAGTAAAAAGTCACTGTTTATTTCTCTATATGGGGACATTAATTATTTTCCTCTTACAGCTATTTTCAGTTTGGTCCCTGTTATCCACAGTAAGATATGCATGGGCAGTCACGTTGTCACCTAGTGAAAATGCACTGGCTGCTGTGCAGACAGATATAAATATAGTTTATAGGGTTTTCTCAACCTGTCTACTACTGAGGGTGTTTGGGGCTTTTCCTTTCAAATATTTCCAGATCCTTTTAACAGGAGGCCCAGATTTGGAATATGCAGTTAAGTGAGTGACAGCTTGAATGGTTCCATTTCTGCTTTATGGGATTTGTTTTATTTAAGTTTTTTTGAGCAATTATTTTGAATTTTTATGTCATAAAAATTGCAACAGATGACCTATGGCAGTACAAGGTTCCGAAGCAGAAAGGATAAATTCCTGGGAACATACAGTCCATCCTGCTGATGTTCTCTCCCAACACCATGAGACTGTTTTGGGAATGAGGACTAGCATGTCTGTACCTTCTGGCAAGTAGGGTGCACGCAGGCTTAGGACTCCATATTACCTCATTACCACATAGACCTACAGCACACTTCATGCTCTCCTTTGTTAAATGTACCGTTTTACACATCTTTTTATAGAAGCTCTGGTTTAGGGTTCAAGATACAGTATTAGAAGTAATCATGTTTCTAGCAGAGAACAAGAACCTTGTGGTTGTCATTTAGTTGCCTTTATGCAGGGCTCAGCTGTAAATTTTTCCACAAAAAGATATGAAATGCTGCAGTGCTCATGTAGTCATCACAGACCTAATTGTTTGATTAATATGTAAAGCACTATAGTTGTTCTTCAAAGACTTGCAAGCCTCCCCTCTGTATTTAGTGTAAGAAGGTTAAACAGCTAAACATTGCTAACTGCTGTAAGAAATTACTTGCTTCAGGAAGACTTTGAAGTATTTGAGCGTAATTATGTTGCTGTTTTCAGGTGATGCCCTTGAAGACAGAACTATTTCATTTTCTTCATGCTTTCCTCCAGATGCAAATAATTTCACTAGCCTCCCACCTTGGTTGCTGTCTGACTCATCATTTGAGTCAGATGCCTTTTTCTGTAACACTCAAAAAAATTACCTGTGTTCCAAACCCTAAACAGGGCACTGTGCCCTGTATTTCCAGAAGATTCTGCAGGTTTATTCATCCCAGAAATCTACAAGCCTGTTTGTTGCTGCAGCTCAGGGTATATTTAACATCATAGCTCCAAAGTGGTAGATGTGGATTATTTTTCCCTGTCTTCTGAAGGCACAGAAATATTTTTTGGGGTGCTGCCAACCAATATAGAGGTATATTTGGTCCTATTCAACCTCTCTCTATATAACAGAGCAAAGTGATGTACCAAAAGGTCTTTGACAGTAGATTCAGCCATCATTATGAGGGCTTATCACATCTCTGTAAAAGTCAGTGCCTGATAAACTGAAATCCTTGAGGTGTGGCATGGGAAGTGCTCTGTGGGACTATTAGGAAGTTACCGGTCTGTTCACCTACATCACAAATCATGTTGTGGTGACACACACCTTGAGATCAGGTTTGGGTACTTTGTTTCTGCTGAGTGTTTGGAAATAGCTCAGTGATTTGTGCCCTGAGTCCAAAGACTGCTGTGGAAGACCAACATCCTCCCTGCCCTTCTTCATGTCTTTCTCTGCAAAAGAGTTTTCCCCAGTGGCAGAACAGCAGATACAAGGTATCAGCTGGCAGTAGAGAGGAATTTAGGGACTCATGGGGTATCAGAAATTCTCCCTTCCTGCTGCCCTGTACATTGGTCTTGGCTGTAGCATGTCTGACTGTACAGCCTTCTTTACTGTTTTCCAGTTTATCTGGCTCTGGCCATGGAAGAAAAAAGATTCAAGAACACTGTTTGATAAACTTGTGATGGTAATTGCTGAATAACAGTTTGCATCAACACCTACTAGTCTCCAACAAAACTAGTTGCATCTAAAGCTGCATTTGTGCTGTAAGGGCTGCTCAGAGTCTGGGCTACAGGCTGAAATAGTTCTGGTCATCACTGTTACAGATACTTATCCTTACTAGTTCAAACTGCAGGATGCTTTGAAATTACTAGGCTTGCTGGAACATTCCTCTGATGCTTGTGGCTTTTGTATGGTATTGAATAAATAGTTGGTTTAAACTTTTCTCCATTTTGGGCAGGAAAAATTCCACCTGAGAGCACCTTGATTTTCAACATTGACCTTCTAGAAATTAGAAATGGACCAAGGTCTCATGAGTCATTCCAAGAGATGGATCTTAATGATGACTGGAAACTATCCAAGCAAGAGGTGAGTGGGTTATCCTTCTCTTGTGAGCAAATCTAACAGGATGGAAGAGTGGAAAAAAATTGCACATCTATGCTGCACTGCTCTGAGCCATGCATCCTAGTGAAAATTCTGGGCTGGAGGTTCAAAAGAAGCCTTGGTAAGCTGAGGATAGACATGTGACTCGTGTGCTCCATGCTTATGGGAGACTTGGATAAAGTAAAGCATCTTAGAAATAAAACCAGACTTCAGGGCTTTTTCAATTTAATTGCTGATTTATTAATATACTGGGATTTCTTCTGCTGTAGGGCAATCCTATTTCATAGCATTCACTCTGTGAAGGACATGTATTCAGCATTATTCATTGTCTGTTTGCCTCTCAATTTCAAACTTCTGCTTTTTTAGCAAAAGTGAGAAGCTAGTATAAACTACTGAGTTCTTTTTGATTTGGGTGCAGTACAGTTCACTTGGCTCAGAAGGCTAATTAATCATTTGTACTGTGCATCTGACAGTGGCAGTGTGTGTAATGTCTGCATATTGGGAATGTAAGCAATAACCCTAATAAATACCAGAGACTCAAGTGACTAAAGCAGATCTAAAACATGGCCCATGGGTCTTATACAAGTGGTATCTGTTTAATAGATGAGTATGTTGGTATTATTATTTTTGTAGAAGGCTCTGTGATTCAGAATACTTGGGATCTCCATAGTTAAACCTTTAAAACTTATGAAAACCAATCAGATGTTGTTGAAAACACTGCTTACCATTAGTATCTAGCTTAATGTAAGTAAGTGTTCCAGTGGTCTGTTTAAAACTTGCCTTGGTCTTTGTCCTTAAAATTTTTGAGATATCTAGAAATCTTTTAACGTATTTCCCATTGGAGCAGCAAACATGAGACTGTGGATGGATTTCTGTATATATCTGGGGTGGCTGTTTACATGTAATGGGTTAGAATGTGGAAAAGAATGGTTAGAATGGGTCAGGGTGTTAGAATGTGGAAAAGCTGTCTCTGACCAATTGCTAGCTAATAACTTCTGTCCAGCTATTTGTACTTTACTGTATAGACATCAGAAGACAGGCTGTCCTGACTTAAAAAATGAGTCAAATGCCATAAAGGTATGGCAACAGCTTTGCTAGTCTTACTGTCACTTCTGTCACTAAAGACCCTTCACTCAAAGGGACTGCAGAATCACTTAGACAAGTATTATTCTGGCAGTGGAACAGGAGGGGAGGTATCTATTATGTAATACCAGCATCCTGAGCATAGCATCCCTCTGTTATGCTGCAGTAATCAATTCTTTCCTAAGTCTGAAAATATTCACTCTCACCTTTTGTCTAACAGGTGAAAATTTACTTGAAGAAAGAATTTGAAAAACATGGAGCAGTGGTAAATGACACCCAGCATGATGCTTTGGTTGAAGACATATTTGATAAAGAGGATGAAGACAGTGACGGGTTTATATCTGCAAGGGAATTCACATACAAGCATGATGAGCTGTAGAAAGAAAAGGGTGGCATGATATTTTTTGACACAAATATCAGTGACTTAGACTGTCTGGTTCTCGTGTCATCTTAATTCTGTGTTTTGGAATTGACAGTTGCTGTTGGCAAAGAAACACTTTGTTTATATAGAAGAGAATTTCTATTCATGTACAAATGTTTTAAACTATTCTAATGTGTGAAAATGTACCTCCTCTTATACAGCAAAGACTTGCACATCAGTGTTTTTAAAATTTTGTATTAAATTATTTTTCAGAAATGAAACAGCCTTTCCAGTTATCATTCATTATGAAAATCAAAATCCAGTTCAGTGACTTTCTGTGATTTGTTTGTGTGCCAAGATCACTTTCAGCAGCTATCTTATGTACTACTTGTAGTCTGTGGCTTAATTACTTGACCTTCCTTCTTGAGTGTCACTGCTTAAAAAGCAATGTGCTGACCTTGGGTTTTTTCCTGCAGATGTTTAAAAGATGTAGTTGAAGTCATCAGCATCTCTCTGTATGGCTGAGAAACTGATACAAAGCTGAATGAGAAGAATGATTATTGTGTGCTGATTTTGCCCTTCTAAAGGGAAGTGTTACCACCCATGCCAATAATTGTCTGTATTTTTCATTAAATTTTGTGAACAAAGCAGGAGTTAATGTCAGACTTTCACTTCTGCTGCCAGCAACGTTCTAGGAAAGATCTGTAATTTAGAAAGCAGCAAGTTGTGCTGCAGTGCAGAGGTGGTGTCCTTTAAATGTACACTCACATTTGTTTTGAAACTTGGGCTCTGCATTCATCAGAAAAGCTCACACCTTTCTCTCACAGTTTAAGGGGGATCTTGAGCAGAATGTTGCAGGTCTGAAGTTTTTCCTCTTTGCAGAAGGGAGAGAGTGTACTGACAAGAAGGATCAGTGTGGTCTGAAAAACAATTTCCATGGGCTTGTCTGCTTGCAGCAGCGTGAGTTGCAGAACTTGTTTCATTGTCCCTCTGCAGCATTTTTTCACAAGTAGCACACAACTAAGTATGAATTTTAAATTAAAAAAGTGAATTTTTAGAAAAATAGAGGTAAGTGTAATGGTGCTGTGTCTTTACAGAGGTGGAGATCATTAGGATTTCAAACACATAATTGGAGTTCAGAGAACAGTTTTTGGAGAGGTAGAAACATGGAATTGTCCATGGTTTCTTAAATGAGTGGGCAAGGTATCTCAGGGACAGAATTTATTCTGACATCACTAACCTATGGGTTTATGATCACAGCATTGTACTTGAAAATTGTTGCCCAAAGCTATGTAAGGACACAAAGCAAATCCAGTTGTATGAAAGTGAGAATGCTGCATTGCACTAACCCTTAACTACAGACAGTAGAACAGACTGCATTCAAGATTCTCAGCGCTGTAGGTGTGTTAGATGTTTCCCTGCCACCTAGTGTTGCAACTGAGGATTAGAGGACTGCTTCATTGAACTGAGTTCAGCTGTACATGGGCATTTAGGGATGCCTGTCAGTAGTGATGATTGGAGGGAAAAAGGAAAGTTGTAAGCAAGGCTATGCAGTGCTGGGCTGTTCTGTTTCGGTTTTCTTCCAGCATCTGACATTTTCTGGATGATGTTCTAAGTGACAGGGAATTAATTGCAACCATATATTTTGTTTTCAGTAACTTTAGGTCTTTTTCCTTCAGTGATGCCATCTGCTTTTCTTGAACCCAATAAAACTTCTGCTTCTATGGCTGTGTTTCAACAAAATAGTGTAGGAAAATGTTTCCCTTCTGATTTAGGCTCATTGCCTGCCCTTATTATTTTATTGTGAAGAAATAATTAATAGTCATTACCTATTTAACTATTCTTACTGGTCACGGTTTTGCATATTGGTAGTTTTTTCTCATCACTTACAAAAAATCAAGCTTGCCTGACTTCAGCTTGCCCAAGGCAGGTTGCATGTTCTGTGCTGGCTGTCTTGATTTCCCCTACAGTAACCAGAGCACTGAGCACCTGGGGGCAGCTCATTGCATGTGTGTTTATCTTGTATTGAGATAGCTGCCTTACCAAATAGAATCTTTCTCTGTTGACTATGTGGGCAACCTAGACAATTATTATAGCCTTGGCCAAGGGAGGATGATAGGATATGAAGCTGATCTTCAAGCCAGTCTTGCCTAGATGTGGGAACTGGCAGGTACTCAAGCAACTGAAGGGGAAATACTCTGTGTGTGTGTGTGTGTGTGTGTGTGTGTGCTGCTGGGAAGAGCAGAACTGAAATTTTCATTGAGTCTGAGAGGGTTTTAGATCATTGTTTGCAGTGTTTAGCATGTTCTCAAAACATCTGGCTGGGGAATGAAAGCATAAAAGCATGGAATAAAATTTGCCCACATTACTGACCTAATAGATTAAAAGTTAAGATAAAATAATGGGCTACTCATATGTGACTCCAGTAAGGGCCAATTGCTTCTTTTGTATTAAATAGGAGTTTATAGTCAATGGCTGCTGTGAAATCTACATAGGCATAATCTTCTGCTTGGATTTTTAAAGCATTTCATAAAAATAACTTTCAGTGAACATATAGTTACTTGTAAATGCCAGCAGTGTTAAAGCTGCAAGACCAAGATGGCCTTATTTGTTGTTGTGTATAGGTTTATGCCAAATGAGAGTATGGTTTTTCATAGTAATTTTCTTGAGAGCTGTGTTAAATTCTGAAACTGAACTGAAACTGTTTTTTTAAAAGTGCAGAATCAGCAGCAGATTTGAGAAGTCACTTCAATTTGATTATCATTTGCTACTGTTAAAAGCCCTCCTGTGAAGATGAAAGGCTTTCTTAGATAGAAATAGCACTCCCTGTTTTAACCTCAATTGCATTTGTTTGTTAATCCACAGGGCAGACTGCTGCAGTGCCAGCAGGAGTCAGCCAACAACCTGCAGGACACCAGAGGCAGGCAGCTCCCTGTCCCCCAAAGTGGGAGGAATACTGGAACTTCAGTGGTACTCAGGAACATTTTGGCTGGCTTGTGTGTGAAGTGTGAGTGTATTTCCCCTGAAGAAACAAATCCTCACTGCATATCTGTAAAACATGGCACTTGAAAAAGTGGAGAGGGTTCAAAATGGAGCACTTTCCTTCTGCATCTTATAGCCTTCTTCAAACATTTGTTGGTTTGTAGTTATTTGGGAAAATATATAGTGATGTATTTTAGAACTGCAGCCTGTCATTCACAGCCAGTACCTAACAATTCCAGTGGGAGTTGCTGCCTTCTGTAGGTACAGAAGCAGCCTTCAGAGCACATTTTATTTAAAAATTCTTGATGTGCAGTGCAATGACACAAGAAAGCTTTTGGCAAAACTTCAGGAATGGTGCTTTTAAAGTTTTCTTTTTGAGATAAACTGACAAGGAAAACAGAACAAATCACTTTATTTGGTCTTGAATCTTTTCAGTAAGTTATGTCAGAATTACAGAATCATTTATGTTAGAAAATACCTTTAAGATCATCCAATCCAACTGTTAACCCAGCACTACCATGTCCACCACTCAATCATGTCCAAGTGGCACATCTACATGTCTTTTGAATACCTGCAGTTGTTTCAGTGGTTCCTCCACCACATTCCTGGGCAATCTTTCCCAATGCTTGACAACCCTTTACATGGAGAAATCTTTCCTAACATCAAAACTAAACCTCCCCTGGTACAACTTCAGGATGTTTCCTTTTGTCCTGTGCCTTGTTACTTCAAAGAAAAGCCCTACCCTCACCTCGCTACAATCTCTTGTTGGGCAGCTGTAGAGAGTGAAAAGGTTTTCCCCCTCAGCCTCCTTTTCTCTGGCCTAAACACTCCCAGCTCCCTCAGTCACCCCTTGTCAGACTTGTGCTCCAGACCATTGAGCAGCTTCATTCCCTTTTCTGGATGCACGCCAGCACTTCAGTGTCTTCCAGTGAGAGGCCCAAAACTGAACAGAGGATTGGGGGTGTGACCTCACCAGTGCCGAGTGCAGGGGGGACAATCAGTGCCCGGTCCTGCTGGCCACACTATTGCTGATACAGGCCAGGATGCCATTGGCCCATTTGGCCACCTGGGCTCACTGCTGGCTCATGTTCAGCAGCTGTTGACCAGCACCCCCAGGTCCCTTTCTGCTGGGCAGCTTTCCAGGCACTCTGCCCCAGCTTGTAGCACTGCCTGGAGTAGATGTGACCCAGAACTTGGGCTCTGAACCTCGTTCAGTTGCACTCAGCCCATTGATCCAGACTGTTCAGATCCCTCTGTAGAGTGTGTCCTTTTACTGCCAGGAACATCCCAAGTATTTGAGTGTGTTTTGATATTTTGGTGAGTATGGTATGTTATAGAGTCATAAAATTGCAGTGTTAAGTACATATTGAACAAATTGCTGCCCTAATTTCTTCTTCATGATATCTTGAATGAAAGTGATACACAGTTGGTTTTCTGAGTACTTTGGTGTAAAAAATAGGTTGTACAAGCCAGCCCTTAAATTACCTTTGTTGTATGTGTTCCCCACATCCCATTATTTATGCTGTTAGATACAAGGTGTTCTATCTCTTGATCCAGAAAAGTCCCAGTTTCAGATGCAGGTGAGTACCAGCAGGACTGGGAAAGCTCACTGCTTTGGGGCATTCTGGAAAAAGACTCAAAACTAGAGAAAATGTTAGAGAGAGTGGAATTATGCAGAGTGATGTGATAAATGCAAAAGATTTTATTTCCTAGATCCTTTGGCATCTGCCTACTTGGAAGAAAGAGCATTGGCAGCCACTGATGTAAGGACTGCAAGTAGTAAGGCTAGTTCTGCTTTGACTTTGATCAGAAACCACTGCTTTGGACAGGTCCTATATGGAGTTTAAGGCAAAATTTAAATTCACACTTCCAAGGTTTGTTAAAGAGTTTTCAGAATAGGTATGTTGAGTTTAATTCTTGAAAATATCATCATAAGGTTTTTGCAAAAACCCCCAAAACACAGCCCAAAGCACCCTACCCCAGACCCCTTAATTTGTCTTCAATGCTGAATTGTTTTTGGTAACAGGAAATAAATCAAAACTGCTTATATTTGTATAATCCTGGATAATTTTAGCTTCTCTTGAAAGTAATGCTTTACATTCTGTGTCCTAGTTTTCTCCTGGTTCATAGGAAAAACAACTCTCTGACAAAATAAGGATCTTTCTTTAGCTATACTGCTTCTGTTTTCATGCCTGTGCTTGATTATGTCAACAGTTTCACACAAGAAATATAATTGACAATCTCAGTGGGAGGCTGCATAGGGACAAGAACTTGGTTATCATCTCTTCCAGCCTGGAGGGGATTCAGATGGAGGCTCTTACTGCATCACATTTCTTCCTCCTGGGAATTTTTGTTCCAAAAAAAGGTTGGTTTAGCCAGGGGTTGTACCTGGTATTTCTCTTGAATATGGTATGTGGTATTTCTCTTGAATATTGTAAAAAAAAAAAAATAGTTTGGTTTATCTGAGAAAGTTGCCATGACAGAGGGCAGTTTAAAACACGGCAGGTAAATAACTTTTTGCAAATTTTCTGAAGGTCATGTTCCTTGTAGGATTGAGTTTGTCCAAAGGGATATATATTTTTTAAATTTTATTTTCTTATAAATGGTGTTTTGCATCTCCATTAGGTAAACAAGGATGAACCCACTTTTAAAATATTAGGGTCTGACTGCAGAAATCCAGTGGAGCCAACTTTTCAGAGCTCCCCAAATCCTAGCTATATTTTCCTCTAAAAAAAATCTGAGGCTGATGCTAACTACCATTAAGAGCTGCTCTTCATTTTAGACATGATGCTTCTAATTTCTAGTTTGTGTCATGACCTGCATAAGGAGATTAAACGATGCAGGATAATTGATTCCTCATCTGGGAGTCAGACTGGAAGCATTAAATCAATCCTGTCCTCTTTGATGTTATTGCCACTGAAATTTCTTTAAAGCAGTTATGTTTCCTCTTCTGCCACTTTCCCTGAGTAGTGAATTAAATAATACCTATTTCTTTTGTGTGCATGGTCTGCTCTCCCTCTGGGAGTAAATGGCAGAGTTTAGCTCTGGTCTCTCTAATCTGCTGGGATATATCTTTGGAAAATAGGTTCAATCCGCAAATGCAATGCAAAGTGGTTTTAGTGACCTGTGTCCATCTCTGGGTATGGACTAATTGTAGCTGAAAGAAAATCATGACCTGCTGAATTTTACTCTTAGCAACACTGACCACAATACTTAAGAGAGAAAAGACTGGTGGTGTTCCTTCGTTTTTACAAGGGTGAGAATTTATCTTTGCATCTCAGCCCTGATGTGCATTCATGTCTGTACTGCTGTTGTCACTACCAGCAACTGGGTTAAAACCCGGGCTTCACGTGTTCACGTGGACATGGTGATGTGCAGTGCACTCTGACGCAATCCAACGCTCCACCTCTGCAGAACAGTCTGAAGCAAAGCTCCCAGACATGTGGTGATCATCTTGCAGCTGGCAAATGAGCACAAACTGCAGTGGGAGCATGTATGGAGCAGAAGCAGCCAATGCTCCCATGTGTTTGGTACCAGATTCTGTCCGTGCCAGCCTGGGCCAAGCCCAGCTCACCATGGCACCTTTTGAAACAGCCACAACCTGCACCCACACACTGCTGGGGCTGTGTGGGGTGGGCTCTAGGGCACCAATTCTGGTCTGCCAGGCCTCTGTGGCTTTGGACCTTCACACCTTGTTTCCTGAGCAGGCAGCTGTCGGTGGGATGTGTCAGAGCTTCAGGACAGACTGAAGTGGCACCAGCCAGGCTCGTGCTGTCACACCACTCCTTCACATAAGAAAAGATACAGGCAGGCTTGGAGAAAACACCAGGGCCCTTGGGCTGGCAGGGAATAGCAGGGAAGATAAGCAGGGGAATATCTCTCAGTTTCTCTTGGCAGATATCCACAACAAATATGTGGAAGTTTAAAAACTCCTGGGTAATTTATTATTTACATTCCTCTGTTAAAATACGTATATAAGGAATAACATGCAATCAGCTCAAACTTACAATACCGTGTAAACTTTGTAATATTGCCAGTCTATTAACT
Organism: Cettia cetti; assembly: GCA_013401135.1. Taxonomy (NCBI): domain Eukaryota; kingdom Metazoa; phylum Chordata; class Aves; order Passeriformes; family Sylviidae; genus Cettia; species Cettia cetti. The sequence goes on along the minus strand of VZUI01060594.1, from coordinate 30,249 downwards.
ACTATCTTCCAGTTAAGGCCATTTATGTAAATATGGACTCTTTTATGACAGAGATACTCAGTTATGAACATTTTAGAAAACACATTTTTCCTATCCTTTTGGAAGTACAGGAGCCAAAAGCACTTTTTTTTATCTTAGTTGGAAATATTTCTGTTATCAGTGACCTCTTCCCACCTTGCAGCTAACTACCTCTTCCATGAATAACGAAAATGGCTTAATCATGGAGAGAGTTTCTTGGAGTCAGAACTCCTTGAAGGCATATTACAAAAAGCCAAAACAAAACTTTCCAAGTTTTAAGTCTCCTGAAAAATGGAATACTGGGAAAGGCTGCAGTGAAATCATCTAGCCCAAGAAGGACATGCCACTGCTCACAGTCCCCAGTGAATTATATGTATGGGAGGACAGAAAAGGTTACTGACACATGTATAACTTTTAGGAGTGTTCAGCAGACCTGTTGCTGTGGTTACTAACCAGAACTTCCCCTGAATGAGTGCTATTTGCACTGTACATGGCTGATAAATCACATAGGGGAATTTGCTGTCCCTTGTGTTACTGTCCAATCTTTTCTCCAAGTGCTGTGATTTAATTTGCAGCAACTCACACACATATTTAGTCATTTAGTCATGACACACCAATATAAGACATGAAACTGCTGCAGGTGTGCAGTCCCTTTAATGAACTCCTGTATCACCCGCATAACACCAAAAATGTGTTTTGTCTTAGGTATTGATGTTCACATTGTTGCAGTTTGCTGAATAAGGCTAAGCTGAGGGAAAAAAACTATGGCTGAATTTTAATATAATTTTAATAACATAGTTACTGTAGCACATTTATTGCAGAGAGAAGTGAAATGCCTTTTGCAGTTCATTGGCCTGCCATAAGCATTTCTGTAGAGGCAGCATCAAAAACCATGAAGCATAGATGAAGATTAAACAGGCTCATTGCCTAAGAAAGTAATGCTGTTGCCTCTGTATTTTCTGCTGCTTTGTTGTCATTGCTGCCTTACCCTCTCAGGATGACAGTCCACCTGCCTGGACTATTTATTATTATGAGTCTTTAGCTATTGTCAAGTGCTTTAGCCTCATTGTTACAAGTGGCATTCTAACACATTAAAAAGGCCAATAATAATGAATGTGTCCTGTTATACATTTCAGAGTTACAACATAAATATCCTGTCCCAGATTTCTGTGAATTAAAATAAGGAAAATGAGAAAATGTATGAAAACAAAACAAGAGACTGATAATTTTTTGATACAATATTACTCCAGAAGTAGGCAACCTTCTTGACTGGGCAATGGAGCAGCTTGCTTGCATGGCTCAGTGCTGTTGTGCCTAACAGGTTTTTGGACACTGAGAGTAGCTGCAGCATGCCTGGAGTCCTTGCAGCACTCTGTCCCTGTCACACTGAGAAATCGTGTCCTGTTATGTCACTTGTGTAATGGGGATATGAATCACCTTCTGTGATGCATGAGTAAGAGCTCAGCATCTAAGCCTGCTGTTGTGCCTACAGTCACATTTTATGTACAGCTGTAGCCATTTCCATAGATTAATCTTCAATGGTATAATTGGATAAAGAGACTGCAGCCAGGATTTCTCATATCTTTTTCATTTTGAACATTCACAGAGCTCAGCAAATGATATCTTTATTTTACATCATAATCCAGCACCTGCCATCCTTTTTCTTTGTTATGGATGGAAGCCACCTTTAGTATGGGAGAGTTACTCTCAATTGTCTGGTCCAGTCTTCTGACTTTATAAAAATAACCCAAAACACCCAAGTGCCATTGATACTTCTTGCTCTTTATGTTCATTCTTTGGCATCAGTTGAATTTACTGGCCTATGCTGTAACTATCATCTAGGGTCTCATAGGCATTTTCAATGTTACTCTTCTGTTTATAAGGAGCTCTTTTCTTCTTGTAACTCACTGTAAGAGGAACCATTTAAGTTTAGTGGGATGCCTTCATGGGTATAGGCTTAGACTGCCTTAGCAATTAAGTAGGTTTCTTCTGAACAACCCAAGTTCATCTGAATTTTAGGTACTCCAAATCAGTGTTCCACCATAAGGAACAGGACTAAGATGGTGTCCTGAAATGACAAAAATGAATACCAATGAAAAGGTTTTCTTGGATGTACTACCCTTCCACCAAAACCTATCATTTTAAGCCTCCTAATATAATTTCAACATTTAGATGGTATTTTCTAATATCTACATTAAGGCAACTTCTCTCCTAAACACAGTTTATTGAGAAAACTTGTCCCATGCATTGTATGCCCACATGGCTGCTGTCTTGAACTTGCAGAGAAAGTATTATGGAAATGATGAAACAAAGACTAGTGCTGCAGTGTCTTGATGATTTTGGGGTACTAGTTCTGCTGAATTAGCTTTGGGCTCCAGCTATGGAGGTGGTTAAAGAAAACCAAAAACCCACTGTAACTTAAGCTGTATATTGCAGTGTCTGCTTTTTGTTCTGTTGCTTTTACATATAAAACATGGAACAATGATTCTTTGAAATTCTCTTTTCTAAAGAGGTGTCCTTTCTGCTCTTCTTTGATTTGGCATCCCATTGGAAACCAATCATTTACAGGAGAAAAAACCATTTATAAAATACACACATTATGCTGTTTTTAAAGAGGAAATAATCAATAGATAAGCATTGTGGCTTTGTCCTAATTATTAAAATTTTGTATTTTCTGCATACACAACAATCTCCATTAAAAGATTTTAAAGATGCAGCTCTGAGTAAATGCTCTCCACATTTCTTGTGTGAGTGAGGTAATTTAATTACTGTAAGGCTACAAGATTTATCCAAAGTCAAGCAGCAAGCTTATGGCAGAACATACACCCCAGGCTCTCTTGATTCCCAGTACTGTGCTCTAACCACTCATCCTTGATGCTTTACACAGTTCATGACAGCTTACACAGAAAGGAAGCATCAAGGGTTTCTGTGCTGACAGTATGTAATCATTCTGCAGACAGTCTAATAATTCTTAGGTAGATTATACTCAGCCATAATCATCTCCAGTGTAATTAGAGAAGAGACTTAGTCATCTAAGTGAGCATAATATAGGTAATATAAGTGGTGTGTTATAGGATATAATCTAAACCCATTTCTAAATTGCACCTGCTCTTTTCATCAGCTGTCTTTCTGATTCTAAGAAGCAAGCTGCCTGTGACGCAGCTCATCCTTGATGTAACTCCAGAGCAAGGAATTTGGGTTGTTATGTTCAACTAAACTTGTTACAACTAAATTGGTATAAAGTCCTCAGCTTTTCAGTGATTCAGATCACCTTTCAATTATATATCTTAAGCAGGAAATATACAGTCTTTTCCTGTTGTAAAACATGATGAAATGTAATTCTGATGACAGCAAAACTGATAGCAGAGGAAAACAAAGGTCTTGCTTAAAATATATAATGGAAACCCTTAGAGTATGATGGGCTTCATATTGCTAATGATCAACCCTCTTTTTAAACAAAAGCCTAAGTAGTCCCTATTCAGGCTACTGACATATCCCAGAAAGGTGCAATGCCACAGTATTTCACATTCACTGAGACTGGGAACAGAAAACTATTTTCTCTCTTACTTCTATAGTGAAGCTGTAACTTTTGGTCTGCATTTAAGTTTGACAGCAATGGTGTCCAAAGCTTATCCACAATTTCTGAACCAACACAGACTCACAGCACTGTTTGTGGTGATGAGAGGAAATTCTTTTTGGCACATACAGTTTCAGAATTTTTCTGTCTATATTTTCTTTAAATGTAGGGTCCCATATGCCGATTCTGTCTGGCTTTTTGTTTTCTCTTTAGCCAGGTTACCAAACCAGCTCTTCTGATCTAACAAGCAGTGTGATGTTTAAGTGTTACTGCTCTACCAGCCTAACATACTTGCTTCTTTCTGCTTTCATGGTGAAATACTCTAGTTTGTAATGCTCTTTAATATCTCTACTGGCTCATCCTTGCCTCTCTGACCTTTTCCCCTGATTTGTTTTAACCTTCCTGTCTTTTAATCAAACATACTTGGCAGTCTCTTCTGCACATTAAATGTCTGGTTTAAGGCAAGAATTGGTGGAATGTGCAGCAAGGTGCTTCTTCTCCTTGAAGACAGAGATAGAAACATAAAGATGCTGCCTTATACCAGCACCATGTAGCCATATGTGTTAGACCATATAGAACAGTTTAACCATTTATGCAGGGACCTGCAAGATTATACTTAGCAGTTAAACTATTTTCACCTCTGTATGGAGGCACAGGTGTTGTGCTGAGGATGGAGCACAGAGGACAGCCCCATTTGGAAAGGTCTGGCAAAGAGAGCAGGCCATCTGCTCCACATGCCATGGCTAAGGGATGCTGTGCTGTGAATGTGGCCTCAGAGGGACACTGGGACTGCTTTGCTTTGGGCCTGGTGGTGCTGCTGCATCCAAAGAGCTGAGAGGTTCCTGGAGGTTCAGCTGCCAGAGGAGCAGGAGCCCACTGTGACACTTCATATGCAGCAGCAGGGAATTCCTCAATCATGAACCACAGAATTAATTAGGTTGGAAAAGATCGCCAAGATCATCGACTTGTCATCATTTGACTGATCCCCTTGTCAACTAGGCCATGGCACTAAATGCCAGCCCAGCTGTTTCTGGAATACTTCCAGGGATGGTGACTTCACCATCTCGATGGGAAGCCCATTCCAATCCTTAACAACCTTTTCCTTGAGATAACAACCTTTCTCCTGATGAGGTTGTCTCCTCAGCTTTGCAAAGTTTGGAGAACTCTTATGCAGTGGCTTGACTGGTTAGTGAGGTAGAAGCCCTATTTTAAAGCACCTGCTTCACTTCCCATACTTAAACTGAATAAAAAAGCCCCTTCTCTTCGAACACGCTCTTGGTTCTCGAGACGGGCCGAGGGATAACAAGCCGAACGCGGATGCTCTCAGCAGCATCACCGAACGGGTCAGCTGGGAAGGGACCACAGTGGGGCATCTCTCTGGTCCGTGGTCATCCCGAAGCACGTGCCACGGGTTCGTGCCGCCCAGACGGCTCTGGAGCATCTCCGGTGCGGGAGCGGCCGCAGCACGCCCGGGGCCGCGCCCTCCGCCGCCGCCGGCCGGCACTCTGGAGCGGAGCGGGCGGCGGCTGCGCGCGCAGGGGGCGGGGCCGGGGCGCCGCGGGGCCGAGCGGAGCGGGAGGAGCGGGAGCGGCGCTCAGGTACGGGAGCGGAGCCGGCAGCGCCGCGGGGCAGGGCGGCGCCTCCCCACCACCCTTCATCACCCCCCATCACCTCCCCGTCCCCTCCCTGTCCCCCTCCTCCTCGGAGCGGCGCGGCCGGGCTGGTGTGATACTTCTCGGCGCGGGGGAAAGTGTCGGGGTCTGCGGGCAGCGACCTTCCCTGCGGGGCTCGCCCCGCCAGCGCCGGCGGTGGACAGGGAGGGAAGCCAGGAGGGCGGGAGGTAAGGAGGGATGTAGGGAGGCAAAGAAGGAGGGAGCCGCGGGGGATGGCGCGGGAGGGGACCGGCGGGGATGGCGCGGGAGGGGACCGGCGGGGATGGCGCGGGAGGATGGCGCAGAGCCGCTTTCCCGGAGTCGGTGCGGGCGATGTCCCCCGGCGGCTCCGCGGGCCTCCCGTACCGGGGCTGCGCCGCCGCCTCCCCCGGCCCGGCGTGCGGGAGGGGGTCCGGGGTGGGGGAGGACTCAGTGCCGGGAGCTGGCATCAGCAGATGCTGTCCTCGGCTGTCCTTTGCCTTCCCGTTTGAAGCAAGGCTCTCCGGCCTCTCGTCTTCGTTGGCTGCGCTCTCTAGTCGCTGCTATTTTCCCTTCTGCTCTTTAAGGACCCGGCGAGGGTTGTTTCCCCCAGTCTTTTTCTTGAAGGTGCCTTTTCATATGGTCACCTTGAAACCTAGATGCCTTCATGTGCCTTTCTGAGCATACTGTTACGCTCAGGCAGGTATGTGCTGGTTTCAGTCACTGATGAGCAGATATACCTTCCTGCAGGAGCCTAGAAAACTGACGTCTCTAATTGTGCTATTGTAATAATGCTGCAGGCTATGATTAATTTACCTTGAACATTCTCCAGTACTGGTAGTTAAAGGGGAAATAAATCATATTAAACCAGATTCTCAAACAGAAGATGGCTTAGGGTCTTGATCCTATGAATGTACATGCTTGTGAATCTATCCCTATGAAAAAGTGTCATACAACTAAGAAAAGCCATCCATACCTGTAAGATATGAGTCTTTAATAAATCCAGAGAAATGGTTGTGCTGCAGTAAACTTGGTAAATTTTGTGATGTAAACTATGTGTCTATGATGAGTAGTTTAAAAGATAAATACATGAACTTGTGAGAAGTGGAGTGACTGGCTCATTTGGTTATAGGCTACTACTGTTTCAGCTATTGCTCTAAAAGCTGTTTTAGGATTAGTGATTTAAGGCACCTCCAAACATGCTGTTTTATTCATAATAGGAGCTCTAAATCTTCAAGCCGGGAAACAAACAAACAAACAAACAAAAAACCTTAAAAACCCTCCAATCATATTCCACTTAGAAAGTAGATCTCTGTGAACATAGAACTTTCAGCTTTTTGAGGTGAACCAACACTGAAATTAACTTAAGTCATTTATAATGCTGTGGACTTTTGCACGTAGCTTATGTCCCGGAGCTTACATAAACAGTCTAAAAAGGCAGGTGGTACATTGAGGCAAATATGGTGGATGAAAATACTTTATTGGTATCAGTCAGTTTTGTCCTCCCTAGAAGAGTATTTTTGATGCTTAGAGCTTGAGATTTTTAAAGAGGAGATTTTTGGAAGACATTTGTAACTTTTTGTTTGTTTGTTTGTTTCTGGTAAAGTATGTCATAACTTAAGCTCCATTTATTTACTTGTGTTGAGGTTGGTATCTTTGGTAAAGGCTGCTGAATTTGGCTCTCCTGTCCTTCAGAAGTCATCAACTGAGGATGCTTTACAGAGCTTGCATGTTGGAAAGTTTGCTAGATGTTGGAAGCTTCTAGTAAGAATTTCTTTATTATGAACTTGAAGAGTTGTGAAGATGGACATTGTCCCAGTAGTGTATTTTTCTCTTTGCTTGGCTTCTCTTTGTAAATTCAGCAGATTGAGAAACAGAATTGCTACCCAGACCTGCCTCTCTAAGTCCCCAAAAGCCTGGTTTCTGACGATGTGCTGCGTTACACTCTAACATTTGCAAATTCTTAGTGTTGCGACACTTTCTGGGTTTTAGGGTATATTTAAAACTAAAGGGAGACTTCCAGCAAGCTACTTTGATGCTTTTTATTTTGCGCCTTGTTAACATAACAATGATGCTAATTTGAAGCGACGAGCAGTCAGTGTGCATTAGCCAGCTGCGTGAGGAGGTGGACAGCCTCCCTTGTGCAGGACGGAGACCCGACTGAACCGCAAAACGCGATTGTGCTGCCTCTTTACAGAAAGCAAAAGCTGCGCGGCCAAGAGTTATGCAGCAGTTAGCAACTCCTCATTATGAACTTGGGCGTTGTACAAAGATGCTTTAGATGCCAGCAGCCCCTAACAAGGCTCTCTGCCCCAGTGACAGAAGCAAGGAAACAGGTGCTTCGCTACAAAATGGAGAGTGTTGCAAATATGACCTTAAACTGCAGGCTGGGATAAGAGCCACAAAAGGGAGAAAGTTCTGTGACTGCTTGGAGACTTAATTAAGAGCACCGACACCCACTCAGTGAAAAGTCTGTATAAATAATGAATTTTCCTTGTATGTGCAGCCTGTGATGGAAATGAGTCTGAAATCTGTTGTCTTCTGGACGACTGACCCTGATTTGTTTTTAAATAGAACTATGTTTTCATTAACATAATTCAGATTACGTGGGGCAAAAAATAAGATCCTGTCTTATTTTGAAAGATGCCTGCTTTGAAAGCAAGGACATACTTTGGACAAGGGTGTATTACAGAATTAAAATAGAACTGGTTCATCAAGGGATTGTAAACTTTTATAACAGCTGAATTCTCACCATTTGTTAGGACTTAAAGTGCTGATGAATTTTAGAATGCTCATTTGATGGCCACTACCTGATTTTTTTTTTTTTTTTAGATAGTCTAAAGCAATCTGGCAGTTGTTGCCAGAAATATTCCAAACTTTCCCACATACAGCAAGAGAAATATTTTCAATTCCTTCCAGGCCTATTATGCATTTGTTCAGTTAAATGACTGAAGCGAGCATACGGCTCAGTAAAGCTTTGAAGTGCAACTTGATATTATGCCTGTGTAGGGAATTGCTATTTCTCATAATTCAAAAATAAAAGTACATTTATTGTAGAAAAAGGCCATTCCAATTCTCTGACTCAAAGTCTGAGGTTTTGCCTATTTTAAGTAAATTCTTGAGAAATTTTCAGCATGTAGTTAATGTTAAAAAAAAAAGAAAGTGTTGAGCATGGCTTGCTAAATCTCAGCTGCTGATTAAACTCCTTGGATATCTTGTCAGGCCCAGCTTGGAGGGACAGAAACAATCACAGCTGGATGTTGCACCTGCAAGTGGTGAATTGGCATCATGATCCATTGGTAGTTAGGAAAGAGTCAAACAATTTGACTTAGGTCTGATAATGCAATGTCCAAACCATAGGGACACAGGGATCTGGCATGGTTTTGTGCTTTATATTCAGTAACAGTCTCTGCTTTCTAATTTCTTAATATATGCAACCTTCCTCTGTCCTGATAAGTCATGCATTAAAACTGTCCAAATTTTCAATTAAAAAAAATAACCTTTCAGTGTTTCCTTAGATGGGAACAATATTATTATTGTGCCTTTCAGTTTGCTGTCTTTGTTCTGTGCCTGCAGCTGAATGAATTTTGCTTTTCATTTCTGTTTTTGGAAGCACTGCTTTTCTGCAGGGTGCAGAGATCACATGTCTCTATGTGCATAGGATGCTGGGCTTAATTTGTAAATGGGAATTCAAGCTTGTCTCAGGCACAAGAAACATCTTAGTTTGAAAGTTTAAATAGAGGTTGAAAACCAACAACTAAGCCCTGAACAAAGTTTTCACAATTGTAACTGACCTTTCTTTTTGCCACTCCATTAAAAATATGGAAGAGTTGAGAAAAAATGATACATGGCTCATTCCATATGCCCTTCCTTGCCTAATGAGACAGCCTTGATCCAAATCTGAGGACCCTTGTTCATATACTGCCTCTCTGTTTTTTATTGTAAATGTTTCATGCAGATTAGATCACTCTTTCTGGTTGCAATGAAAACAGGTTTATTGAAATCTTTAAATGTTGCTGAAATAGTTCAGCAGTATTAGCACAGCTGGGTTTCTGTTTTATAAATGCACAAAATATAGTGAGGAATAGTCATCCTTTAATACACAAAACCACATTATATGTCTTCATAAAAGGTTTAATGTACTCTCTGGACCTTAAAAGCAGCTCAAATCTCTTTTGTAAGATAAATACTAAAGAAAATTCTGTCACCACCAGAATGTAGTCCAAACTTAGCAACAAGGAGTTTAGCATCCTCTGTATTTCTGCTACCTAAAGCACCTGTTAAAGACCAGCTTTAATTGGAAGAAACCAAAGAAGTGAGAGTAGAAAGATCAGGCTATATGATCAAAAAACTGATGTTTTGGCCAAACTGCTGATCAATAAAACTGATATTCTGGAGGTCTGAGATGAAACCTTAGTGTTAACACTAGCACATTTGTTTCTGTGGACGCCTGTGGTGTCTTGAAAGCATGATGTTGATTACTACCAGCATTAATAATGGGTTGTCTAGGACAATCACAGGTGTGCATGAAAAATTGGGAATTAGGAGAGGTTTAGTCTTTATCCTGTACAACACTTTGATCATGTCTGAGCTTCAGAGAGCTTGACAGTTATACCAATAAAGCTCTTGATGACAAACAAAGAAAATATTTGAAAAATGAGTCTGTGTGGTGTATCTATGCAACCTCACTAAGGTGAATGAAAGCAAGGTGTGTTGTTCCTCGCTCCATCCATGCTTGCTGGCATAGCTGTGCTGAGTAATGAACACAGCAATTAGGCTGTGAGGTGAAGGTTTGGCTTGATCAAGCTGAAGTTTTGCCAGCTTCTGGGTCAAAGCGATGTAAGGCAAATTTTACAGCTGAATGCTACTCATCACAGCACAAGGTGCTCTTCTGGTGTCAGTGCTGGCTGCTTGGTCTCACTGAAGCTTAACATCCTTAATATCTGTATTGGTGGCAGCTGACTTCTCATGTAGCACCTTTTACTTTATACATAATAATGACTAGATATTATTAAATTTTTGAGCAAGAAACTATATTGTGTAGAAAACAAATTCTGTGTAGTGGGATAGAGGCAGAACTGTTTGTAGATGTACATCACTTAAAATGTCTTAAATGGTGTGTTGCTGGGAAAGGACTTGCTCTGCCAGGAATAGCTCCTTAAGAACTTTGTCACCTGGTATAAGTCTTTCTTGAGTTTAACAATAACTATTAATATCAGGAGCTTGTATTAAACCCAAAGGGGTTTTATATGTGATGTTAGCAGCATCTCTAGCTTCTCCTGAGAAAAAGTTGCAGGGCATTAAGTGAGCAGCAATTAAAAGAAGTGTGAAGAGCAAATATTGGTTAAGTTCAGTAAACATGAGTTAAATTTCAAGACAGACCCTTACTTTCACCCTTTTTTTTCTCACACCAATCCTTTTTATCACCCACTGCTTCCTAGTGAGTGCTGCACTTTCATTATAAACCTATTGTTTGGTATTTCAATTGACAGAAAAGACAGAGAAAAGAGCAAATCTTATTGTTATAAGTTTTGGAATTACTTGAACAATAACTTGTTATAAGAGCTTTAAGATCATAATAGTTCATAGAACTATTTATTTTGTTTAATAAGTGTTTATTTTTTTTTAAGCTGTTGTTGTTGAGCCAGTTTTCACATAATTTGTAGCTTTGTAAAGCCAGTAATTACTTTGTGCTTGATGTCTTCAGGTTATTTTGGCAAAACACAGAAAATTAGTTGACTTTAAAAGTCATCTATTTGATGTGGGATGATAAAGTTATTTTTCTGAGAAGCAATTTTATTGTAGCAGTCAGATTGAGCTTTATGAAAGATTATTGCAGTACCAAATTACATCTTTCAGAGAAAGCACAGAGAAACACAGTATTATTCTGGAAAAATAACAGATAAAACCCCAAAGAACCTAGAGTGAGTTACTATGAAAATCTTCCTTTCTTTAGTTTGGACTCTGTCGTGCTAAGCTGACAGTGCTTTGTTGTGGATGCATAGCTATTTCAGTTTTCTTGGGCTGTGGGGGAAGGCAGGCTCCAAAGTACACTGAATTATTTATGCCTGTCTCTATTTTCTTAAGACCATGGCTTCAGCCTCTGACACTCATGATCATGAAGTGAAAGATGGGGTATTGCAATCTGTACTCCATGTGTTAATCTCTTTTCCAGCATTATTTGTCTGTTCATTTTTTTGTAAGTGAAAAATGACATCTGAATGAAATTTCCCTTAGATTATCACAACCTGTATGTACAGATTTAATAGCAATTTTATTCTGTGTTGAGCACTTTAAATTTCTGATAGTGGGTAGATATTTAATAGTATAAGTTGTTCTAATTGAAATTTGCGAGCTTTTTAAATATATGTCAGCATTTGTAAGATCCTCATGCTGTGAAATGGAAAATACTCCAGAGTAAAATGTTTCAGGTTTTGATATTTTCAACCTGGAAGTTGTTGTTTTATGTTTATCAAGATTTATGGCTTAGTTTTCTTGAGGTGGTGCTAGGCAATAACACACCCATGCTCACCCTATTTCAGGAGCATAGCAATATTCAGACGTGTTTATAAAGCCCTGATAATTGTTGTACCTGTTGTTTCCCTTTGTGATATTTGGAGCCAGACATTTGTTCAGAGAAGAGCAATGAAGCTGTGAAGAGTGAATCCTGTGAGGAGCAGCTGAGGGAGCTGAGGGTGTTCAGCCTGGAGAAGAGGCAGCTCAGGAGAGATCTTATTGCTCTCTACAACTGCCTGGAAGGAGGCTGTACCTGGGTGGGGATCAGCCTGTTCTCCAGGCAGCCAGTGACAGGACAAGAGGACATGGTCTGGAGCTGTGCCAGAGGATGCTCAGGTTGGACATCAGGATGGATTTCTTTGCTGAAAGGCTTGTTAAGTGTTGGAACAGGCTGCCCAGGGAGGTGATGGAGTCACCATCCCTGGAGGTGCTGGAGAAGCCCCTGGATATGGCACTTAGTGCTGTGATTTAGTTGATGTGGTGGTGTATTTTCCAACCTTTTTGATTCTGTGATTGCCCAGTGGTTGTTACTCCTTTCTTTCAGCATTAACATACTTATGAACTCAGAACTGTCTGTTTTACCACTGATAGTAGTAGTGATATATTCATACAATTAATTTGGCTTGTCAGGTGTTAAATGGGACTTATCACAATGAGAAAAGATCTTAATAAAGGAACTTGTTAAGTAAGTCTTCTTTGTAGTGTCAGAACACAGGAGACTGGAAAAAAAATATGACCAGGTGGAATATTGCATCCCTGCTGTAGCATGTTTTTGTCAAATAAAAAGATAGCAAGTGGATTATATTAGCTTGTGGCTGCTGCTCAGAACTCTTTTTTTTTTTTTTTTTTCAACCTTTGTCCCTGCAGGGATTTGAGGTCAACCAAGCATGATGCTTGTTCACTCTCTGCAACTGCAGCAGTTATTATATAGTGGCATAGCATAAAGTACAGCTCTATTTCCATGGCTTCCATATGCAGAATGATATTGGATATAGCCTATATGATCTGTACAGTCCCCATTTCTCTGAACTTGCAGTGGCTAACTATGAGTGTAATGGTTTGTACTCGAGACATAAGGTATAGGTTTACCTCTGTCTACACCAGAATATTGGTTTGAGGTATGGTCTGCTGAGAAAATCAGGCCAGTATGCTTCACATGCTCTGTGGTAAAGAACGGTGTGAATGGGCAGCAAGCTGTTCTTTGAGATCTATTTGCAGTCATTCCCTGTGTTTTCTAAGGTATTCAGGATTACCTTTCACTAGAGGAGCAAACTGTGAAAAGAAAGTGTGGGAATTATAACAGTAGGTGGTTTTATAAGTCAGGCTGATTTATCAGAGGTACTATGAAGGAGTGTTCTTTTCCCCCTGTGGGTGAAAGATGCTTGGTATTGAGCTGTGTAAGAGGGCAAAGAGGTGGCAAATACATGAAAATGAGCATGAGGACAACCTGAATCTAAGTAGGCAAGTAGAAATGTCCTGCTTAGATAGGTGGCTGCTAACAGGCTGTTTAAGGTACGTGATGGAGGAAAATAAAGTAGAGTGCAGTTCTGAACAAATAGAGGTTGTGGGTATATCTGAGAAATGGCCATGCTTGTCATATTCAAAATGAACCCAATAACATTTTCATATTCAAAATGAACCAAATGAGGTTCAGGGAAAAAGTGCTACCTAGCAAACTGAGTAGATTTAAACTGCAGTAGAGAGCTAGATGGCTTCCTTCTCTAAAACATAGTCCGAGATCCTGATGCAAACTCCTCCATTGGCAGTCAGGTTTTCAGGATAAGGTTAAAACGTTTGACAAGATTTGACATAGTGTTTGGCTGTTATATTCTCGCCTGTATGAAATACACTGTGTTGAAATGACCTCTAGTTACTGTGTAGCTTGCTCATACTTATGAAATATACTGTGTGTTGAAGGGAACTCTAGTTATAGAGGAGCTTACTCATACTTTCGTGCTTAAAAAGCATTACCAAAATGGCAATTTGTTTTAGGTTCAGTAACTGTTGGTATATTTAAGGGAAAAAAAAATCTCACACGTACAGTTGAGACTATTTATTTCAGGGAGGTTTCAGAATTCTGAAGGGCATTAGATACCTACAAGCTTTGAATTCTTTTCCCTATTTACTCAGACTGTAGGTATGTAAATGTTTGCCTTGCATACCTTCATATCTGTTCAGTAACGAAGTACTAAAACATTTTCGATCTTTTTAAGCCTATCTGCCAATATGCTTAGGTATTAATTTAATAAAAATTAGTGTTGTATATAATTTTAGCCTTTCTTGCTAGGCTCTTTGATGCCTAATGTTTTTCAGCTGTGCCATGCATTTCAAATAAATCTCCTTAGAGTTTAGACTAAAGGAAATACTTTTTTTCAATAATGTGATCCTCAGTAAGTCTGCAAGTTATTCAAGATTTTGGCTCATCTGGCAATGTATCAGAAGACAAATTTGGCATGCTAAAAGATGAGTTACCTGAAGGCAGATGGGAACTCTCAGAGTGCTGGAAAGCAGTTCCATTGACATCACAAACGCAGTAAGACACAGGCTTAATGTAGGAATAATTCATAGCAAAGTACTGAATGGTTTCATTAGTGATGAAGGTTGGGCAATCCTCTGGATGCACATGGAGTTCCGGTTAAACCACAAATCCTCTGGTGACTCGCAGGTGATCAGTGGCAACTGATGTGGGGCTTTTTATTGTGTTTGTGTGCAGGGCACTCATGTAGAACCACCCCAGATTTAGAGGCACAATAGGCAGGTCTGCAGCCCAGTGTCCTCTGACAGATGCGTTTTATCAGCTGAAGTAATTCCAGCTCAAAGTAGCTTGTCCTTCCCCACTGGTCAAAACTCTGCACATGAAAAGGGATTTGTTTGTTTCCTAATGCATTTTCAGCTCAACTGGATGAATATAATTTTACCTAAATGGAAAGATTGTGTGAGTTGCCTGGACAATTCATTGCCTCACATTGTGTTGGTAAAAGGCACTTCTAATATGGATCTACTTGACCTTTTTTTGCAAGGTTTAACATCTGTGTGACCTGTTCATAGTCCACAGGCAAAGAACTACCATTTTATGGATTACAGTCTTTATACAAAAGGAATTCTTCCTCTGTTTTATTATCTGCTATTCTGTGAGAAGTATATACATAAATGGCACTGCTTAAAAAAATAAAAGAAAAAAAAGAAAAAGCCAAATTTGAATGGCTTGAAGCATGTGCAAGCTAATGGTAAAAAAGCAGCTTTGCACAATCCCCCATGCCCAGCATTTTCTTGCAGATGAATTTGAGGGGGGAAAACTCATGTCCTGATTGTTTCTAAGGAGTGCAAATGTGAGCATTTGTAAGTAAGCAAGTATTTTTACTTCTTCAGGATATTGTGGAAGACAAAGAGAAACATGTTTGTTTATTTGGGGGCAGTGTTTCTATTGCTGTGATAAGAACTATGAAGAAATCTCAGACATCTGCATTAAATGCTTTTTTAGCAAGTGATAAACACCCCACATTTTTCTTTTGTAGGCATATGTGCCAGAATGTTTCCTGAATGGTGGAAAAAAATGTCAGATATGGCAATGTACACAAGACCAGCTACAGTAGTGTAATAGTCCTGAAACGATTTATATTTTTTCTTCATATATTGTATTGCAAACAGTTAAAATCATCTTATAAACATTTTGCATTAGCCTACATAAACAAATAAACAGCAATCAATTAACTTCAGGTAAGAGCAGCAATGCAGACAAACCACAGAGAAAATAAAGTGCAATTAGTGCTTCAGTCTCTCTCCCATCTGAATAGATAAATTGACTGACAGTTTTTGATGTAATTGCTGTGTCTTGGTTCTGTTTCCAGTTATACTATTGTCCTCTCTCAGGAATCCCTCAAACATGTTTTATCTTTCCTTTTTAAAAATATTAAAGTGCATGTGAGCAGAGGGAGTAAATTATTTAAAGTTATTCTGTGTCTCTGCACTTGTCTGAGTCAGCAGAATACATCTGGGTCATTTGTTCCTGAGCAGCTCTAGTGCAGAGTATCTTCTTTCAGAGGGGACTAAGCAGACTCATTAAGGCACAGTTCTCTTGCCTTTTTTCCTATTTATGCCTTCACAAAGCTTGGGTGAAAAATGATGAAAATTATTATAGTCTTAAAATTAACTTCAGATAAGCTTCTTTTGAGCTGACCTTTTGATTGGCCAATCAACTGACAGAGGGAATGCATTCCCTCTTAGCTACAGTTAGTACCGGTAGACTGAATGATTCTCTAATGTATGCAGTTGTGAATTAAAAAAACCCGCTATTTTTGTTTGTTTATGCTTTCTTTCCTTACTAGGATGGCTGCAGCTCCTCCAAGTTACTGTTTTGTAGCCTTCCCCCCATGTTCCAAAGATGGGCTGGTGGTATTTGGAAAGAATTCTGCACGGCCTAGGGATGAAGTACAGGAGGTGGTCTACTTTGCTGCTGCAGAGCATGAGCCAGGAAGCAAAGTTGAGGTAAGGGTGAGTTGTTGCATTCAAACTGTGCCAAATCACTGTTACTGGAAGAAATGGATACTGTCTTGTTTTCTCATCAGATTGTGGAGTCTTTGCTCACTTTGCTCAAATCTCTTGAGTAGAAAAAGACAGAATTTTTTTAAAGTCTGAAAATGAAACTCACAATGTAACTTTTTTTAATTGGGGAAATATCATGTGTTCTCTACTTTTTCTGGCAGACAGGCAAAACTGTTTGCATCTCAGATTCCTGCACCATGTAGATGATTGATTTCCTTTTAAGGAAAAAATATCCTGGCTCACTGGAACTAGAAGCCAATTTTCAGAGCTTGTCACCTGCCAAATGAATTATTCTCATTCATGGTTGCTGTTTGGCAGTAATGGGGCCTCATTATGCTGCACAGGTTGAAAACCAGGTAGCATCTGGGACTTGAGGAACTTGTGCTCTAATAAGGAAATGTGAGAGGAAGAGAATGAGAGATTGCAAGCTTTGTAAGCCAGCCTTAACTCTTGTACATGCCATTGGCTCTGTTGGCATGTTCTGCAGCTGGGCACCTGCATCATGGTCAATTTTTAGTGCTGTGGCTTTTCTCTGAATCCAGTTGGATGTGGAGCCCTGAAGCTGGACACTGATGCCATGGATGCAGGCTGAAAGGGACCCTGCTGGAGGTTATTGTAATTGTAGTCTGTTACTGCAGCCTTATTTTAATGACAGGAGAAATGGAAGAGTGAAGCAAAGGGACAAATGAGCAAGAAGACAGGAAAAGCATAAAGTGAAGGTGGAATGAAGAGACTGAGGCACCAGAAGGGAAGACAAGGATCTGTGCAGGCAGTCATTTCATCAGAGGAGACAGAGCCTGATGATGCACTGCCAGAAGCTTTTAGAGTCCACAGGTCTTGCTCTGACTGGCAGCTGGGAAAGCAGAATCTGTGAGGTTCCCTGCATTCAGCTTCATCCTGCCCCTGTGGCTGTGCAGAAGGCTGAGGACAGGAGGTGTTCTGCACCAGGCTGATTCCTCTCATCCAAACAGATTTTTTATGGATCTAATTGTCACTTACCCAGAAGATATCTGAAGGCCAGTGCCAGTTTTAATTCTGTGTTTCAAATGGGATTACTTCCAGATTTCAGAGGGTTTGGTGCTCTTCTTCCTAACAGTTAATGTTCTCTTAATTCTTTTTGCTGCCAACATCTAGTACAAGTTATGCATTATTGAACGGTTTAATTTTGGATACAAAGAAATCCCTTCCCCCAGAGCACTATGTGCATTTAAGGGCTGTAGCACCTTGTAGACATATGCTGGCATATGTAACACAAGCATGACAAGAAGAAAGCTTAAGAGCAGTTTGTTTTAAAACATCTCTTCAAAGAACTGGAAATGAAAAGAAAAAAATTCTGTTATTGGGCAGGAGAACTTTGGAAAGCTTCTCTGTTTTGTACCCTTAATGAAAAATAATTTGTAATAACTTAGTAAGAGTTCTTAATTCTTTTGGTCTCTTTGCCCCATATCTTACTCTTTGATGAGATTGTCATAATTTGCTAGAGCATATAATTAAGCCATATATATACACTATTATTATTCCTCTTTCACACCATGATTAACTGGTTTAATGCCTTTTTTTAGAATTCAGTCATAAGCTCAACTCTTTTGCCAGACCTTTTAGAAGTAGGAAGCATAATTCCTTTTCATAGCACAACACAGTTTATAGATTTAGTCTGCCAACAAGGGTCTGCAAGCATTCTGCTTAAATGCTGAAATTATTTTTTAAATCAAGGTAAAGTTTGTTGCTGTGTGGTAAAGATGCACTTTTTTAGATGAGAGACTGGAGTGGGCCATTTTTTTTTTTCCTAAAGTAGGGGCTTAAGTCCTAATTAATGGATACTTAGGCTTTTGCTGGTCTATGCTACTATGTAATTTCATTAGCTAGCCTGAGCTTTTCCAAGTAAGGTTGTGTACAGCAACATACAGGCTCCAGATGTTTACCAAAATTCTTCCTGTTTCCTCCTAGCACAAGATAAAAGCATCATCATTTTCCCAGAGTAGTGCAAGTAATTGCTTATCACTGCATTTAATCGCACTCAGAACTAAGTATTGTTAATGTATTTTTCTTTTTTTTTTTACTCATGCATATTTTGAGTAGAGTAAGCTGGTTTCAACCGTTTTGTTAGGTCTCAGGGCTGTCTGGTAGTGTATTGGTAGTGAGTGGTACCCAAAGTCAAGAAAAGCTTTAAGGAAAGGCTTGAATTCAGCTGCTTTGCCTTGTTAAGTACTAGGCATGATGCAACACTATCTACCTTTTAAGCAAACTTGTCAGACCTAATTAACTGATGGGGAAGTGGAGTGTCAAAGCTTCTATATGTAGCTTTGACATACTCAGGGTTAATACTTTGTTCTTTAAAACCCCTGAAAGGTGCCAGCGCTTCAGTTATTGTTGGTGTAGATTTTCTTTTTTACTACAGCATTCCTTCCCTTGTACTTTGTAAAACTAATTAAACAGCTCTGAGAAACTAAATGTATGAGATTTACAAATGGAAAAACAATTTCACACTACAGTTTTTCTAACTCTGTAATCCTCCTGCCTCTGACTAGATTTTTTTCTTCTCATCCATCCTAATGTTTTGGGATGGGAAACTAGGTTTCTTTTTTCCTAATGAGCAGCTTTTCTCTATTCCATATTGTTTATTTGCTTTGGTTTCTTTATCTTCACTGGACAATGATAGTGGACTTGTTTTTCATTATGTTCTATTTTTTGCACATAATGTGGTTCAGTGTGTATGAAATTGTGTTTGTGGCTGTCGCTCATGTTCTGAATTTCTGTTTAGAGGTGGGAATGACATGGGTTGTTCTACAGTACTCTGTCAGGGAGTTTGTATCCTATTTATTTCCTATTTCCGTTCTGTGCTGCTCCCATTTGCAAGTGTGATAATGCACAGTGTAACCAAAAGTGGCACAGTAATTCAGTGAGGTTGTGGCCATAAAGGAATTGAGTGGGCTGTGCTGTACAGCTATCAGTTGGTTTGTGGCAGGGCTTCAGGGGAACTCAGGGAATACTGCACGTCATTTTCAGCCTGATCTCTGTGGCTCAATCTACCAGACAAGTAACCCTGCAGCTACCTCATCAACATAATTCCTTCCCTCCATGTCAGCAGGTTCCCAAGACCCTGAACAATGGGGCTTTTCATTAAAGATCCCTTCTGTGTGTGTGACAACTTTCTCAAAAGTTTGTTCTTCCCTTGCATTGCAATTCTGCAGGGGCAGCTCTCTTCCTTGTTGTAGTGATCAGCCTAGTGAATTTGTGTGCAGGTGAAGTATTGCTCCCCTAAGCATAAATAATGTCCTTTTTTGAATTCCTCTACTAAAAGTAAGTGTATTCTTTTTTTTTCCCAGATGTGGATTTTCAGAATTTGTCACATGTTAGTGAGAATTCTTGTCATATGCTTTTTAAAATTAAGCCACTCTGTCTTATTTTTAAGGTAGATTTTGCTCGCTGCATTTCTTTTATTCTCTACTGCTTGCTGTGGTTTTCCTTCTGAAGAAGTCTTGGCTGAATTCCTTTTTTGTGGATGAATTTCCCTTGTGGAGTTTTTTTTCCTTTTAGATCCACCTTCCTTTCCTCTGACTTGACCTTATATTAATGATTTCAAAATAGTAGTTGTTTCTTGCTTCACAATAGAGCTGTAAAAGCTCGTTTATCTTAGCAGCATTCAGAGGAATGGAAAGAGGAAAGCAGAAAAAGTAGACAAGCAAAGTCTATAAAACCATGGAATATGCAAAATTTTCTAGTGTGTTGGTATTAAACACAGATCTGGGCTAAGAGCCAGCCCTCTGTAGGGTAGAAGGAATTTTTTTGTTCTCTAGAACATCATGTCATAGTTATGCCTTAGTTATTCTTTTGTTTTCTCTGTTGTTTTTTTGTTTTAATCACTATCATTCTACCTCCCCTTGCTCTGAGTTTTCAGAGGAGCAGTAAGATTTCTTCTGTACATTGGTCTGAGGACTACAGACATAAAAACTCACCTAAAGGAAACTGATGGGTCCCTGCCTGGTTTTGCAAGACAGCATGAAGCTTGGAAAGCAGACTTTGACTGTGTTAAAGTTGGCTTTGTATCACCTGGTGATCTTAATCCTGGTGTTTGTAGCATGATCACCAGGCATCACACCAGTGCTGCAGTTCAGTTCTGGGGTACTCTGGTTCCCTTTTTTGCCGGCTTGTTTGGATTATCTGCACTGTGTCACGGGCAAGGTGCTCAGAATCTGCTAACAGAAGTCAATCAGCAGCAGGATCTACTGAGAATTTGTTCTTTGGGAAGCCTCCAGGTCAGACTGGCTGTGCTAACTCACAGCCTGCTGTAGGTGTGGATGTAAACCTGGGCCCCCCCAGTGACACTTCCATGGCAAAGTGGAGCCTGGCAGGAAACCTTGATGAAACACAGCAGGGTTTGTGCCCGTCAGGGAGCCTTTTGCTTACTCTCTGTAGATCAATGAGGTTGCAGTTTGAAGGCTTGCAGTTCAGAGGGAGTTTAGGAATTCTTGCCTCTCTGGGTGCTGGCTGGTCGCAGCAGAGCTCCTGCACACGCAGACAGATGGCTTTGCCCAAGCCACCTTGCTGGAGCTCAGCCTGAGCCTTCAGGCGGAGATGGAGGAGAGGCACTCTGCAGGCAGTCAGCAGCTAAGAAAAGGAACTGGTTGCTGCCTTCAGCAGTCTATTGCTTGGTTAATGTGAGCGTTTTCTCTCTTCTGCTCCATTGCAGGCCTCTGGTCTTTAAACTAATGTGTTTGACTTGGCTTTGTATCCCAGTTCAGAGGTAGAAGCCATAATCTGTTGGATGTTTTTGCCCTCTCAAAACCTGTTTTTACTGTAGGAGTGCTGCTTAGTTATTGTCTTCTGCTACCAAAGCAAAACTGGTTAGCTTAAACTATTCTTTTTTGTTCTTAATATTTTAATTTTCCATTTTATTGTGGCAGATAGGAAGAAGAAGGGAGAGTATTAGAATTGTGTGGGGCAATAATCTGCCAACTCTTCCATCTTGACCCAAACCATTTAGTTGTGTCAAAACATATGAGTAAGCAAGTATTTCAAATGCCTAGGATATCCAGGAGTTCCAAGGATATCTATGTGATGGGCTCTTTTTGGCTTCTTTGAACTCTGTTTCTTACTGTTTTAAAATATTAAATTAATAAGGTTCATCCACACTTCAGTTTTACTTTTGCTTATCACCTGGGAGACTGCTAAATTTGGATCTTGCAAAACAAGAGATGAATTCTTGACTGCTAAATCTACTCTGACATATAGTGTCTCCAGTGAGTGTTCTCAGCCTTGGGTGCCTTGCTGCACTCTGTGGTATTTGATTTGATTTGTTTAAAGATATTTCATTTTGTGGCACACTTGTCCATACAGTAGCTCACATGCCTGAGGCTCCTTGGTGGCTTGATAGAGCAGGTTAGAGTCAGTCAGAGGGTGCAGATAGTTTTGCTTTTTGTCAGGGGAACTGTTTAGCTTTTTCTAGCTTCTCTATTTTTTTTCCCCTAGAATAAAATCTATCATCCTTACACAATGTTAGAGATAAGATTCAGATTTTATAGTTATTGGCTGCAATGAATACAAACAGCTGAGAACAATATGCAATTACAAAGCATATGTAAAGTGCACTTGGGTCTTCATAAAAAGAAAAAAATTTCTTAATATGAAGAAGAGAGACACTACTGTGGCAAAAACCGACTTTTTTAGCTATTTGTACAGTTAGTAAATACTTCTATATTTGTCTACAACGTGAGGATACAAGGAGTAGCACAGTGTGTGTTTCTGAGAGCTGGCTACCTGAGGGTTCATCCTGCTGTTGGAGAGACTTCTGCTCACTGTTTTTATATGGCAATATGACCACTAGAATTGGGGCTGACAACTTGAGAGGCACCCAGACTGGATTTATCCTGGTGTATGGTGTCCCCATCACTGTGGCACAAGTTCTGCTGCTGTAGGAGATGTCGTGGCCACGTTTAAGGGGTGTGGTAAAGTCACCCAGATGTCTTCCACTCTCTTAGTTCTGCCTACTGTGTAAGCAGGCAGTGGTAATAGCATTGGCTAACCTCCTCTTTTGTATTGTGTACTACTGCTTGATGTTTCTCTTTCCAAGGAGAGGTTATTCCCACTTCTTTGAGCTCTACTAAATCTGTTTCTGTAAACAAGCAGCAAAAGAAATGTCAGTAAAGCTCATTGCCAGGCACATCTGCATTAGATAGTCTGAGGGGTTTCCTTGGACAACTCTGTTCTAGTTTTCCGGATTGCCACTTCACTATGGTGGGAAAGCCCAGGCAGCCCATGTCACCTGTGGAATCACCTCTCTATACCTGTTTCCAACAAGGCTGTCAGTCTCACTGTCTTGATGGCCATGGAGGCAGCAGGCTGTGAGACTGCCTCAGCATGTTTTTTTGCATCCCTCTTTTGGAAGGGATTAAAAAAGCAGCCATGGTGCAACTTACTGAGTTGCTGCAATCATAGAGATATTTTACCTATTTTCAGATATGTGCTATGGTACAGCAGCGCTTGAAGTAGTGAAGCAAAGAGTTAATGCCAAGTTCAGCCTGGATCTGATGGCAGGGAAGGGGGTTGGGGTGGGATCTCTTTTGTAATCTGGAATCTTAATGCCCCTTTTCAAAGATCATTTCTTTCTAAAGCATCCCCTGACTATTGCCTTTGTTATCCAGGGCTGAAGCCTATGTGATTTCATTGATATTTCATAATGACCTGACTGACAGTGCTAGGAATTTGGCTTCTGCAACCTCAGTACAGTAGAAATTG
This sequence comes from Cettia cetti, assembly GCA_013401135.1. Classification (NCBI taxonomy): domain Eukaryota; kingdom Metazoa; phylum Chordata; class Aves; order Passeriformes; family Sylviidae; genus Cettia; species Cettia cetti. The sequence goes on along the minus strand of VZUI01060594.1, from coordinate 7,230 downwards.
CACAATAGTTTCTTTTCATTAATGAAAGAAGAAATCTCTTGTGCTTAGGACTGTCTGGTTTTGGAATACCTCCAACTTATCTGCATGTCCTAGCTAGGCTGGTAGATACATTTGTGCCTTGTGCTATTCTTAGACCCCCCTTGATAAGATTCTCTTCTTGATACTGTAAGTGAAATAAAAGAAGTGTCATTAGCTCCCAGCCTGCTCAATTCTCTTTAAAGCTGTTGACTTCATCTTTTGTGTGTGAGATCTCTCTTCTTTAGTTTTATATTTTCCAATGGGAATTTACTGTCACAGGGCAAGATGCCAGTTATGCCACTTTCAGGGCTTGAATTCTAGAAAATCAATGGAGCCTGACACCACTCAGCCTTTGCCATTAGGTTTGTCAGTGTTCTTCTGTTTTTGGCATTCATACTCAAAGAAAAATATTAGTCCAGCTGCGGCTGGAGGACAAGGTTAGTGGCATGCAGAATCACAGGAGTACCTGATGTCTGTTTTATTTGTCATTGCCTAGTTTGGCACAGTGCTCAGTGGAATAGGCTGCTTTGCTGTTGTGCTGGAGGGATTTGCCAGGGCTGTGGGGTGCAGGAGAGGGGAGAGGGATCTTGGAATTTTTGCCTGCCTTTGAAATCCTGTCATCATCTGAGCTCCTGTTCCTAGAGATTTAGTGGCCAGTGAGGTTTTTTTTTGGTGGACAGTCTTGTCATTCCCCCCACTATTTCCATTTTGTGCTTCCGCTGTTGCAAGGATATGTCCTGGTTTCTGTGGAACAAGAAGCAGTGGTTTGCTGTGCTGCAAATCCAGTGTCTGGTTCTAGTGGACTTTCCTTTACAACTGATGTGTCTTGGCTACAAATGGGTAGCCCAGTTCCTCTTGTTTCTTGGGAAAGAGTTTTCTGATGTTATTTTAAGGGGGAGATGGTGAAGTTATGAAGTGAGATCTTTATCTTTAAAATTAATGTCACCGCTGGACCCAAAAAATACAGTTTTTTGAGAAGCTCATAACTTCTATTATAAATATAAACCAAGCTCATGGCTTAATATATCAATCCTATTGGGTGCCTTCTTTTATGCTTACTGGAGTAAATAATTATAGTGGGAAGGTAAAATGTCATCAAGACTTATTCAGCAGTGTCAATAACCATGTCAAATGAATAAGAATCAAGTCAATACTAGTTTCACAAGACCTGTCAGTGGCTGTCAGACTGAAATGGTTTCTCTGTTATTTAGGTCTTCTGAAACAATTTATATAAATAAGGCAAGGCTTGAATATTGTCTGTGTACCTGAGTTATTGTACGGAAACTGAATATGGCATGAAAATATGCTCCATGTTAATTTCTTTTTTGGGTTGGGAGACATAAAGAAGCAATATTGGAGGTGACAGCTGTATTTTGAGGTGTGTGGTGTTGCCTATGGATGTTTTCTGGCCTCTGATTACATCATTACAAAACAAAACCACATTTTTTTCAGAATGCTCTGGATTCATCAAGCAGGAACAAACAATTTCCTTTTTCCCTTTTCTCAACTGCTACCATCGACAATAAGATCTTTGCAATGAATAGCAGCTTTGGTAGTGCTTGCTCTTTGGAATGAGGCGCCAAGTAATAAATGATTGGTAGCAAGGATAGCCTTGCAAATATGCTTTGCAGAGGAAAGGCATTCAGCATTTTTTTTTAGCTTAACTATCACTTTTCAGAGTGTTATCATTTTTCTTTCTAAAAAAATCAGAGTCAGTGTAAGCAAGCTTGTATAATAGGACTATTCAGCCAGAAAATGCTATGCAAGTGTGGGTGTATGGAGTACTGAAGTCTCCTCCACCCTTTGTCTAGGTTTTTGCTCTCTGCTGTGGGATGGAGAGGGTTCATGGATGGCTCTGCAGGATGGCTGCAGCCTGCTGATCACTTAGGACATGGAGGGGGCTGAGGCTGCAGACCTGGGGCCTGATAGCTTCTCTGGTGTTGTCTTCACATACAATCTTCCCTTGCTGCTCCAGCTTTCCTCTGCACATCCAGGAAATACAGTCATACTCTGTTCACAGACGTGTCAAGGGCTTGTCCAAACAGCACTGACCTGAAGCTCTGAAATGCAATTTTGCAGAACGTCAAAAATGAGATTTGTTTGCTGACAGCTCAAAAGGAGAAGGGGGCGTTTTGCTTAGAAATGTCAGTTACAGCATGGCTTGGTTACACAATGAAGCAAAGGGTGGACTGTACAAAGAGTTTATTAGTCAGATCTTAGCTCCTGGCCAGTGACAAATGTTGTTGCACCTTGATAGATTAGAAATTTGCCTCTACAAAATCACAATGTATTACTGTATAAGCAATTTGGTCAAACAGCCTGGTCAAATATTAGGGGTGTTCTACAAATACAGCAGGTATTTGCCCCTGACAGCATCTTCTTGCCTAAGCCTGTCCTTAGGCTGAAAAAGTTCACTGCCCCTCTGCTTTGTGGTGGGTTTTTTTTGTTTGTTTGTTTTGCTTAGTTTTGACCTATTTGCACACATAACCTAATGAAGGTGGCAAGCTCATTTCTTGTACCTCTCTTGCATGGTCAAAGTGAAGGACTCTGAAAATATAATTTCTGACCAAAGATAGTCTAACGCACATTATTTCATGCTAGAGGAACTGTTACTGTAAAAATCATTGCTCAGGACTGGAGGCTGAAGATGATCATACTGTGTAATCCTTAAAGGCAGAAAGAAAGTCTAGGAAAAAACCCAAAGCTTCTTGATGCTCTGATTATTTTGGACTGATTTCTTTGGCTTTATATTTTAATAGAGACACAGCCAGGCAAACAAGGCAAATAACTTTTAGTCCACAAGTCCATTCTGATGATCCTGTTTACTTTGATATACCTGATCAGATATTCCTTCAAAATACTGTTGCAGATTACTTTCTGTAAGGAAGATGCAACAGGAATGCTGGACCCCAGGAAATGCCTCATAAATACAGTGAGGTTTCTCAAAAGCAAATTCTGCAGTTTGATCTATGAAAAATTTGATGTGAACTCAACAGTAAAATGTAAATTTCATTTCTTTGGTTTGCACAAACCAATGATTGATTGAGCTCTCATCCATGCTGTGTGGTAAAACAGTGCTTGTTTTGAAGGCAGGTAAATGTATTTGAAAAGTAACATAATTTCTTTCTTCCTTGCAGTTACAATGACTTCTCTGCAGCCTTCCTTTGTGTTTTTGACTTGTCAGAGTACATTTGTGGTCATCTAATTAAAGTAAACCGTTTTAAAATAGTAAAATCACCAGTTTAAGCAACAGCAATACCCATGTTTTATTTCTGTGACTCTTTATCAAAGTGATTTATTATGTCACTGAATCTTTTCAAGGCTTGGTGGGTTTGTTTTTTTTTTTTTTTCCTCTTTCTACCAGTTGTCTGTGTTGGGGGCAGCTGCAGGGGAGGCAGCAAGGGAGAGGAGGAATCCTTCTAATGTATTTTGTCCCAGTTACCATTGTTACACTATGTATGTAATAAAGTACTGGACATGGTGTTTAGGGGAAGTGGTGGAAGGGTTTGATGTTGTTACTATGTACAGGTATGATCTGTGTTTTATTAATGTAACAGTACAGTCTGTCTCCTGCTGCTTTCCACTGATGTTAGCATTTGGGTCCTGCTTGTCTCTTGGAAGCCTGCAAGCATCAGCACATGTATTTTCCCAGATTAATGCAATGTAGGGATGTGAAGGTTCAAACATGACACTTAAATGTTGTTTAAAAAACATTCCTTGTTCATTCAAAAGACATGGACCTTTTAAATAACGTGTGTCCTTTTTGTACATTGAAGTCTTGTGTTATTTCAGTCACAGCAATGGATGAAGTGATTGTTTAATTTCTCTCTTCCTGCTGTCCCTGCAGTGCACGTACATCGAGATTGAGCAGGTGCCCAAGACTCACGCTGTGGTGCTGAGCAGGCCCTCCTGGCTTTGGGGGGCAGAAATGGGAGCTAATGAGCACGGAGTGTGTGTAGCTAATGAAGCTGTCGTGACCAGAGAACCAGCTTCTGAGTCTGAAGCCTTGCTTGGCATGGATCTTGTCAGGTGAGTGTCCTGCTGAGCTATGACCAACCTTTCATTGTCAGCCTCAGATGGTGCTGGTACCAGGTGACAGCTTTGTAGTGTTGGCATAAGGAGATTTTAAAACAATGTAAGGAGGCTGGATAGGGCTCCAGATAGAGCTGAGTGAAAACTTGAAACACTTGCAATATGAACTTAGCTACCAAGAATGTACCAATCTATTGTGGGTTCACTCAAACTACCTTGTCTACCTGCCCTACAGTCCAGCAGTGGCTATTCTGACAGGGTAAGAGATATGATTACATTGTTAGTAAGGAACTGCTAACTAATTTGTAATATCAGATTGCTGGAGTGCCCTTCGTTCTCCCCCACTGTACAACAGCCTACTCTGACCTAAAAAGCTTATTCTGGGCATATAGCCAACTGTAGGCATAAACAAATGACTATGCCTTCCTTCAGCCCATGCATTCCAATGCAAACCATTGCCCTTATTCAGATGCTGGCACACAAACTCCTGTGAGTCTGTTCATTGACGGCTGTCTGCCCAAAAGGCTTGTGCTGCACGGTGAGTCTCAGCCTGCACGCTGGTCTTGTAGTGAAGAGAATTTAAAGGAGGCTGGGGTGGGGGATGAAAGCTGAAAATGAAAGAAGAGAGAACGTGCAAACTTATCACAAAGAGAAATGAAGCAAATGGACTCAATTTAAAGACTGGGCAGAACAACAGCTGCATATTTAAGTAAATCAGTCTTAGACAAAAGCCTACTGGACTTTGCCTAGGACACTTAATGAGCTGACTGAAGCAGTTATAGGTGAAGTCTTGTTTTTCTTGAGGACTGGTGAAAAATGGGAGAGGATTTGGTTGACTGGAAAAAGCTAAATGTTGTGGCTATGCTTAATATAGTTAAAAAGAGTAGTTGTAAACCAGCTTAACCTCAGTTCCTGAAGGGCAGAAACCTCAAATACCAAGGAGTTGATAAATGCACAGTAATAACTGGTAGTCAAGAAAAATCCCGTCAAGCCATTCTACTTTAGTCCTGCAATGGCTTAACATATTTTATACAAAAAAGGATAGGAAATAGGTTCCTTAACTTTTAAGAGGATGGTAAAATGTTAGCAGTTTTTCTCATGAGCAAGTTGGGAAGTATGAGTTAGAAGAAATTGTTGTTAGGTGCATAGCTGCCTGAAACTGTAACTGTTCTCTAACACTTCTCTGCAGAAATACAGTGTCTGCTTCCAGCTACCATAAATCACGAGGAATATGGGCCAGTTGGAGAGAAAGCAGTGGAAACTGAAAATGTGATCAGAGAGCTATAGAATCTGACCAATGAGAAAATCATGAGGGAATTTGGGTTATATTTCTCTTTGGTATTGTCTCTAAGCCCTGTATATACTGTGGAGAAGCTGTACCTGAGGGAACTAATAAATTTAATTGCATCAAGGGAGGCTGAGTAGACGTGAGGGGTTCTTTAAGAAAGTATAGGACAACCTGTTGTGAAGAAAAGAACTTAGATGACATCCTAATCTCTACTTTTTATTTTTTTCTGTCCTGTTGCAGTCCTTTTGAAACTTTAACAATCCATTTGTTTAAATGTTGTGTTCTACTTATTTCTTACTCAGCTCTTGCAGTCTCAAAGGACTGTTTAACATTTAAAATGTTTAACATTTAACATATGTTATCCAACAGCTCTAGATTTACCCACACTAGCAAATCAGTCACACCAAAATAAGGAGGCACTGGCCATAAACTACAAGTAATTGTCACCTGTAGATGCTGCCCTCCCTCTCTTCCTTCTTACCTGCAGAAGAAATTCCTTCTTACCTGCAGGTGCAGAGAGAGGGTGCTTCAGGCAAGGAGAACCAGAGATGTGTTGTTACCATCTGCTGCTTGTTCCGGTCTAAGTGATTCTTTCTCTTATTGTGAAGACTTGGCCAGTTGAATTAAGTGTGTCTATTTTGTGTCACCTCATAGAATAGAGAGCCATCAAGAGCAAAATTGATCTCCATAGGCTGGAGTGAAGCAGCTGGCACCAGCTCTGCCTCTTTGATGGAGTATCACAGCATGTCAGAACACTTGAATGATTCTCAAGAAACTGATAAAGTTTGTGTGATGGACTTCAGGGTTAGAAGCTGGTCCTGTTCCATGCAGGCTGCTCCCCATCCCAGTTAATCTAAATGAAGAGCATGGACCTTGTCACAACATAGAGAAAAACAGAGAGAAATATATGGTTCAGCACAAATTTCTAAGGAACTTTTTTTTTTTTGCCTAGGGATTTATTCAAAAGCTGATTTTTGAAAGCTATACCAGTATTGCTGCATTTGTTAGTTTATCAGGATTTTCTGTAGGTATTCTTCCTAGCTGCCTGCAGTTTTGGTGTTTTTTGATGCACTGTTGCATCTATAAAGCACCTGTTCACTTAGGAAGCATATTCTTCTGAAGAGTTCATGTACTGTTTTGCTGATAAGTTAGGACAGCATTATGATACAAAAGAGAAATATTGAGAAACCTGTAAAATACACCCTTATTTTTTCATTTTTGTTTTAATTTTAATCCCTATGTATTTGTATTGTTTATTTGTACTTTTCATCACAGGTGCAATAATTTTTTCAGAGCCACACAGAGATGCCAATCTTGGCAGGGAGTCAAGAATACTCTTTAAAATGGTATTAATTTGTTTACCAATTTCTTTCCTTAGAGATCTCAAAACTGAATCAAGTAGAATGTCATCAAGTATGTTAGTTAATTTGGAAAGCCTGCATTATGTAATTGATAGGTGAAGTTGAAAAGCTTAAGATAATATTGTTTTGACAATATGACAGCATATTGGAGGTACTTAGGCAGTGGATTGTACTAAATTACTGAAATTTCATTAATAACTAATTCAAGCTCTCATCTGGGGTTGAAATTGCTTCTGTTTTTCCAGCTCACGATGAAAGGTACTCTGAAGTGGGTTAGTGGGAGGATTATGCAGTGGTTCCCCAGGACACTGATGCTGAGATAACTGACAAGACTTAATTTTGTGGAAATGTGTTGTGTAGGATGGGGGTTTTTTTCCTTGTTGTTGTTTTTTTTTTTTTTTTGGTTTGTTTTTGGTTGTTTTTGGTTTTTTTTTTTGTTTTTTTTTTTTTTGTTTTTTTTTTTTTTTGTGTGTGTGTGTAGTGGGTGGGTTTTTTGTGGTTTGTTTTTGGTGGGTTTTTTTTTTTTTTGTT
>VZUI01060590.1:0-42421 GCA_013401135.1 Cettia cetti | reverse complement strand
GAACCCTTCAAGAATAAAGCATTGGAACATCCTGAGGTAAGGAGCCTCTTTTGGGTCTCTTTTCCCTATCTTGAAGTGTTCCTTGCCCAAAGCTCCCCAGAATATGAGCTAGCGGCCCGGCCAGGAGGGCTGAGGGAAGGAACGCTTCAGTGTGTCACAAAAAAAAGAAGTTCTTCGTATACATAAGTGGAGTCTTAATATTATTTTCTGAAATTAAAAAAACACAACAGAATGAAGAACAGAAAAAGAAGGTGGGATTGAACATTGCATTCTGAGTTCCTTGAAAGAATATAGAAATTCTTAGGGAAAAATTTAAATTCTTCACCTAAAATAAAAAAAAAAAAAAAGTGCATTGTTTCAGAAGGAAAATGAAGTCTAGTTATAAAAAGATGACCTTTTTTTAAAATTATTTCTAGGGATTGCAAGAGGCTTGGATGCTAGAAGCAAGAATAAAGAAAATAATGTGAGAAGAAGTTCACATTAGAAGCACTGAGCAGCTCATGGGACCCAGCCAGAGACATCCCAGGATCCTGAGGGAGAAAATGGCAAACAGAGATGCCAAGCCACCCACAATCATATTTGAAAAGCTGTGGCAGTAAAGTGAAACCCAGTGACTGGAAAAAAAGAAACATCAGGGACTGGCCCATCCATCTCACCTCCATGCCCAGTGAAATTATGAAATAGTCTTCCTGGAAGATGTAGAAAGACAAATGAAGGCAGGGAGATAACTGGAAACAGACATGCTTATATCAAGTGCAAATGCTGCCAGACTAATTTACTTGCAATAACTGTGTCAGTGGGACAGGGGAAGGACAACTCATGATCTATGCAGACTTCTGTAAGACCTTTGGCACAATCCCTCACAGCATTCTAACCACAAAATTGGCATGATATGTGTTTGACAGATGTACTATCAGAAAAATAACAAACTGGCTCGAAGACCACATCCAAAGACAATGACATCAAGTGGTAGCCATCATAAGGGTGGTGAGATACTGCAACAGATTGCCCAGAGAAGCTGCAGATGCCCCATCCATGGAAGTGTTAGAGGCCAAGTTGTATGGGGCTCTGAGAAACATGATTTAGTTAAAGATATCTCTTCCCATGGCAAAGGGGATTGGGTTTGATTTCATATTTAAAGATTCATTTTAACCCAAACAATCCTGATTCTGCAATTCTTTGACAGTGAAGAGAAAAAAAAATAAAGGGAGTAGATACGCTTATGGCTTCAACACAACCCAAGAGACCTTCAATTCTACAGTCTCCATAAATTCAGATTTTATAGTAGTACCACAGAATCACAGAATATCCAGGAAGGGGCCCACGAAGATCATTGAGTCCAAGTTCTGGCCCTGCACAGGACGTCCCAATAGTCCCATCATGTACCTGAAAGCATTGTCCGAACACTCCTTGAACTCTGTCAAGCTTGTGGCCGTGACCACTACTTTGGAGAACCTATTCCAGTGCACTGGGGGAAGAACCTTTCCCGAATAACATGCCTGGAGGACTAACCTAAATCTCCCCTGACACGGCAGCCATAAATCCTGACTCCATATCAACACAAGCCTTACAACAGCGCTTCAAACTGAGTGAGGATCTCTTATACTTTTCTTCCAAGTCCTGACTGTACTGATCTTTTGCTCCTGAGTAGGTGGAGTGACAGAGCAGCTGGGTGGGCACTCATCAACCAGCCAACATTAAGCACCACACTTAAGCACAGCAATAAAATTTCCTGAGACCTAAAGTTCATTTCATGTTTACAAAATTGAAGTCCAGATAAACCCCAAATATATACTATTTTCCTTTTCATGAACAAGTATTCCATTTTGTGTACAGCACTGTTATCTCCATATGGACAACAGTGGCCCTTTTTTTTCCCTAATCAGTAATGAAATACGGCATTGAAATCTCTTCAGAATACATGTGTATGCTATTAATGAAGAAGCTAAGCTAATCTTTACATGCACTAGACAAACATTAATAAATTCTAGAGATTGTTCACAGAATATAATAGTTATACAACTATTGTATAATATATTAGAAAATTCTGTGATGCATTTAAAAAGACATTTAACATGAAACACATTTTAATTTCACTGAATTCAGCGAGATTCTTTATATCTACATCTAGGTAACAGATTGTTCATCTGGTTGTTACACCTTGATAAGTTCATCCTTTAAAGCCATGCCAAGAATTTCCTACTGACCAAGAGCCTTACTTTGTAACATCTTGTATATGAAAAATATTTAACAAGTAGATGGCAAAAAGATATTCCTACACTATATCATGTCACAATGACACCAAGATTATCTGATTATCTGTACTATAATAAAAGCCATTATGGCAATGTTGCTAGGAGGATCCAAATAAAGGATTCTGTTTAATGCAATTAGGTCTATGGACATAAACACAGTTTATATGTGTATAAACACACACGTACGTGTTACAGTTGAGCTTTGACATAAATAATAGACAAAAACACAAAGAAAAAAACGCAACCAGGATAAATCAGAACAGTGATTGATCAAAACTGGACTATGCTAAATGAATCTACTCTATTAGATAAAATACTCTATTTTTTTTAGATGGGGGGAAAACTATACAACTGATTTTTTTACTGAGGCACTGTATTCTTCAGCAGAGCATCATGAAATGGGAAATTAATGGTTAAAATAAAAAACAAGCTGTGATTATCTTACGAAACATAAAACACTTAACAAACTATCCTGAACTAAGCTGAAAAAAACCCCTAGCTATAAAGCTACATGAATTTGAAATACTGTTCTTGCAGGACCAACTTTGGGACTTTAAGAATTCTAATTATTCACTTGGCTGCAGAAAACAGAATTAGCTAATGATACGTGCTAATGGTGATACAAAGCTAAAATGGTGATACAAAAAAGCATAGCCTTTTGCTATGATGGAAGCTGTTGCCATTATCGAAAATGATCTAAATACTACATTAAGGAAATTGGATCTAAAGTACTGAAACAACTGAAATAAGAGAACTTGCCAGTGTAAAAATTACAAGAGTGCTTAAAGACAACTGCAAATGGTGCATATTATATGCATCAAAAATACATATATATATATATATAAATTAATCAGGAAATTATGAAAAGCCAAAGAAATGCAGCTATTTCAAAGGCTATGAAGTTTCTGGAAAGGCTCTGTATACACATTCCTCACAGAGCTGGAGACAAACTAATGCTAACGATACCAAAAAAATGTATTCTTTGACAACATTACATCGTAAAGCTTACATAGATTTCAGTTATCCATGTGCAACAGAGTGCACTCCACATGGAAAACATAAGAGATAAAGTGTATCATGGTAAGAAAAAGAGATTGTGTGTTTCAAAGAAGACTCAAAAAGCCTACAAAAATAAAAGCTGCTACTGATAAGTACTTTGGAAAGGAGAACAAAAAGACTAGAGGGTAAACACAAAAGAAGAAGAAGTTTTATTCAAATGATAAGCAGAGTTATAAGGCACAGCCCAATTGGTTATAAACAACTAACTCTCAAAGGAAACCAACTTATCAATTTACCATTTTCAGGACAATAATCTATTTACTGTCTTAAGTAGCTGTTCATCCCTTAGGACACTTCTGGGTATCTTTCAACTAGAACCACGCAAATATTTAGGATTTAGCACATCTTAGGAAGCAAAAAAATAAGTGTGTGAAAATGCTTCAGAGAGAAGGGGCCAGGGGAATGATGAAATGTCAGGAAAATCAGGAACTCTAACAGAGAGCTACCAAAACCTAAATTAAATCTTTTCAAAGGCAGATGAGTTTCTGGGTGGGTGGCTGCCACTCTCCTTTTCATTAATCATTCAATAGTGCTGATTAAATTTTTTTTAGGCAGATATAATGTGATAGAGAAAACTCCAAAGTGCCCTTTTTCCCCTTCATTTCCCCCTTTTTGCAATGTTTTACTGGCTGCATCTACAAGGTTAAAATAACAATTGTGGTATGAACTGAACAAAACTAAGTGTAAGCTATATGCTAACCAAACCATATATTTTAGAAAAAAATATGAGTTATCAAATGATTCATTTCAAAAACTAATTCAAGATGAAATTCAATCGTTTAGAGCTCTGTGAGAGATTTATTCCAACGTTGAAATAGGCTAATTTTACCCCTCTATAGCATAACATGCACCAGTTCCACACTCATGTCCTATAAACATCCATTTGAGATTCCATTTGCAGAACATCTGCCTTTTCAAAACTATGAGAAATGGAAAAGATGCCTCATGACAAACTAGAGCATAAAATCCAAATAGAACAGATAGTCACTTTATTTCATGTTCAGCTACTAATTCTGTCAGTGATTTCAATTTACCTGATCAATCTCTATGGGACTTTAAACTCCTTGTGCCTGGCAAAAATCAATGGGAACCAGGCATCCACCTTTCATATGCTTTAGAAAATTCCCTCTTCGAATACTTATTAGAATGCGACTCTTTTACAAAAATATAGACCTTAAAAGGTAAATGCTCATTCTCACCCCCCCATAAAGACCCAAACAACAAACAACAAAACACTTTTATAAGAAAAAAGTGTAAACAATAATAAAAATAGAAAAAAGTTTTGTAAGACATAAACCAATATATGTATGTGTCAAGTTGTCTTTTTTATCTAAAAATCCTGTATCCATTTCATAAATAAAACTCATAGAATAAATCCTGGTTCCTCTCTGTGCCAGTGTTTCTTTTTTTCTTGATATATATGGATAATTTAAATCTGTACTTAATGTAGTTCTGTTCTAAGTGCTATAGGAGTCTCTGTAGGACAAAATTTTTGGTTGCCTTTATTCATTTGCTGTTGACTGATACTGGCAGCCTTTAGAAAGGACCTGAGAAAGGAGCAAAGGCCAGGTGATATACATAAGCCTTGTGTCCCTGCTAAGTGCCTTTTCCAATAGTGATTGTTCTGGACCTTACTTTATCTCTAAGGGCATCTTCACCAACAGGATTCTACACATTGGTAATACAGCTGAAAATAAAGGAGCAGAACTAAAGGAGCTTGATCCACAGGGTGTATAATTTTCTTAATTATTATTATAGTTATTTCATAGCAGCCTGGGTTGGTGTCCAAAACCACAAAACTAAGGAATGTATGCCACTATAGGGGAATTGTGACCACCAAGATCATTTCTTCAGCTGCCAGTGGTCCAAATCCATATTATAGGGCAAAACCAGAAAGACAAACTGAGTAAGTGAAGACAATTACAGTTGTCATATCTCAAACACAAGGATGTGATACAGATGATGGAGAACAGAAAGAAAATGTTGCTTGCATCATCTGGTGTAACTACTGGTTGACCTCCTTTTCATTCTGTGATGTCTTGTAGCACTGACATACGTACTCCACAGCATGGCAAAAGGAGGAAAATCACTTATGTGAGGACTCAGACAACGAGACACTGTGTTAAAGGTAGGGGGGAGCAGGAACAGAAGCAAAAGAGAAAGAACGACTGAATGCACAAAAGATTGTGCTCCAGGCTGAGAGAGAGAAATGTTATCAAGAGAAGTCACGCTATTGCTACTATTAGAAATGTTTGCATGACCTGATCGTAATTTATTTAATGAAATAAAAATGTATCTTTTCTATAAAATATAGTATTTATCAAGAATGTCTGTATCATTACAATTATCCCATAATGTTTTATTATGCAAATTCAGTATTTTAAATCTAAACATTCATTATTATTTTAAAATTTATTATTGTATGCCCAAAATATAACATAGGTTGCTGATAAACAGTATAGAAATAGCATCTTATTTCACACCAAAGTTTCACTTACTAGAGAATTACTTGAAAATATTATTTTGCCATGTTCTTGCATGACCCGGGCTTCTCAAAATATCTATAAATTATTTATTAAGTAGGAAGAATAATTTTATGTCCAATGAATAGGTCAATCAGTATCTAACAAAATGAAATAAAAACAAGCTATAAATGGAACCCTCAATTTCTTTATGAAACCTACTGGTATAGCTCTGTGCCCATAAGACAGATGCTGAACAGCTGCACTTGGAGACTACTAACCTGTATTTGTTAGAAAACCCATATTTTGAAAGAGAAGAAGCTCTTTGTAAGACATTTGTTCTAATCCCAAGAAAATTAAAAAAAGGAAAAAAGGTAGTTGCGTCAAACTTCTGAATAAACCTGGAAACAACACTAAATGTATATATTTTGATGTGACTGAAAGACAGGATGCTAAAATATTACTACTTTTCTCAAGTTACATCACTGTATTTATTTGCCGAATACTTTCTTGAAGTGTCTTCAACATTCAGATTAGATTTAAATCACAGTGCCTCATTTATAATTCATTTAATCCTATTCTTTGCATAGAAAAGTAGATGAAGCAGATACCAGGACAACATGAATAACAAGTGTTAAGTACTGCAACAAAAAATATATTTCACTTCATGATTTCTAACTATTATTGTGCTAAGACATCTCTATATTAGTGTAAGAAAAATGTTTTTCAAAAAACCAGAGTTCAAATACTTTGAATATTAAATAAATCAAAAGCTCTGAATAAAGTTATTCTATAATACCATCTATACTGAGACTGCCATTCTATAAGGTAAAGTAGGAAATAAACCTGCATGAAATCCAGTGATTTCTATTGTTACTAACATAGGCACAAATTCGGCTGTATTGAGTTACGCTATTGCATAGCAGGAGAGGAATTGATACCACATATATTTGTAAGATTGCTATGAATTCAAATGGCATAAGAACATCTACGTGCTTCCATAGAAATAAAAACTGTATTAAATACATATCCACTAGAATAGTAAACTGTCTTTCAAGTTGTCCAAAGCCTACCCTTTCCTAACGGAAAGGAGTTCTTAAATTATAAAGATATTGTGTAAATATTAGCCTAATAAATATGATTTTAACACTCCTTCAGTATATAAACGGGAGTTAAATATTATATCTGGTCTGCCTTTAAGCTCCTTTTTTAATAGCCAGTGATAATTAATATGCATGACATTTCCATATATACCTCAGTGTAAGTATACTACATTTCAAAAAAAGGTTGCAATAGACATAAAATATATTAATTTCTCCACATTAATATTACATGCATTTGTAAAATTTGCATTTCTTACTTAATCTGACAATTTGCTTATAACTATCAATTTCTGAGACTTTTTCATACCTTTTGAGCTTATCTTAATCCTTGAAAGTAATTTATTTACCACAAGTATTCTTCACTCATATCCAGAATTCTATTGCAAATCACTCTTTTTTTTTAATTATAAAAATTTTAGAAAAACATTTTCTTTTGTATTCTGGATATCCATCAATTTCTATATCAGATGAAAAGAAAAAATGCACCTCTCCTTCTTTATTTAAGTTAAAGACCAAGGTATCAGCAGTAGCTGATTAGTCATTATTTGGAAACATCATACCATTAAACCTCAGTTCCTATTTAAAGATGATTTTGTACTGCAGGGAACACCACAGGATTACTATTTTCACCAGAAGGAATGGTCAAGGCCCTCAAATCTTTTGTTATCCAATCTTTCATTTCAAATAATCTAAATTACTTACATTCACCTTATTTTTTTTTCATCTGTGTGTGTGATATTTCACTGATGAACAATTAAATGCAAGAAAACAATTTCAGTATTGTAGAACAGCATTTCCACCTATGGAATTCTGCCACTCAAGAAGAAAACACATATATTCACATTTCTTTGTGATCAGCCTGCAAATGGCATAGTAAAACCGCCAGCTTAGAGTAATCAAAAGAATGGGTTTTTTTCATCTTATAACTGTTTTAACCATCATTAAGCAGTTTCCTTATCACTTTGCTGTACTTAAATTCTGTTTCTTATAATAACTTAGTGTCTTCACAAACAGACTTACTAAATTATATGGCTTCACTACACACTGGAGGTCAGCCATTAATGGCCAATAAATTTCTTGTATTACAAAGCTTCAGTCACCACTGGGCTTCTCACTCAGTTTTGAAAAAAACCTAGCAATTAGATCTAAGAGTGAACAGACTAACAAAACTAACTATTTTATGACTAATAATTATATAAATGTGACACCTACACAGAACCATAGCATGGTTTGGGTTGGAAAGGACCTTGAAGCTTATCAAGTTCCAACTCCCTGTCATGGGCAGGTACACCTTTCCATCAGACCAGACAGTTCAGAAACACATGTAGCCTGGCCTTGAACACTGCCAAGGATGCAACATTCACAGCTTCTCTGGGGAACCTGTTCCATGCCTCCTCATCATCACAGCAAAGAATTTATTCCCAAGGTATAATTTAAATCCACCCTATTTCAGTTGAAATCCATCACTCCTTGTCCTGGCACTACATGTACTTGTAAAAACTCACTTTTCAGCCCTTCTGTAGGTCTTCCTTAGGTACTGCAAAGTGTTCAAAGGTCTCCCCAAACCAGGCTGAAGAGTCCCCAGCTGCTCTCTCAGTCTGTCTTCATAAGAGAGCTGTCCCAGCCCTCTGACCATCACTGTGGCCCTCCTATGGACTCCAACAGGTCCACATTCTGCTAATGTTGGGGGGCACTGAGTTAGACACGGTACTCTTGGTGGGGTCTTGCAAAAATGGATTACAAGGTGAGAATAACCTCCCTTCACCTGCTGGTTATGCTTCTTGATACATACCAACATAAGTAATAGAAACTTAAATGTTTTTCTTCAACTCATTTTAAGCATCTTTTTCAGAATGCTGCGCAACTAAAATAATTGAGTATTGTCACCCATCTTTATATACTACTATCTGTTCCTCTATTATAAACTTCATCAGAAAGTCAGAAAAATAAATGCAGAAATACTAATGAAAATTGATCCAAAACTTAAAACAAACCTAGTTTGAAATTAAAATTTGTTTCGGAATGCCTGACTTTCAGAAGGAAAATATACATTCACCTTAAGCCCCCGCCCTCCCCTCTTCCAGTAGAACAACTCCCACTGAACTCACAGTATATTTACTGAAGTTATGCAGTAAGTGATACCAATTTTTTAATCTGTAGTTTTTCAACACAGTTACACTTGAGAAAGTAAGACAGTTAAGGCCCTGTTCACATGGTAAGCATTTTGATTCAATGGACTTTCAATAACCTAGTTAAAAACTTAGTATTGCTATGTATTGAGCATGTGCAATAGTCTTATTTTGTAAATGATCTCTAGTTAACTTTTATAACTTTTATTTTAAAGTTAATTTGCTAATTATTTACTGACTGCCTCTGGAACTCTGATGGAGTGTTTCACACAGTGTAAATTTAGAGAAAGACGCAAGTCCTGGACTCTGTAATTTAAATGGGATTTTTCCAACTGATTTCATTTGTGCAGGATTTCACCCACATACTTAAAAACACTTATTATATAGACAACTAAAGGTATATTTATGAAAAGAGAGATTATATCTTCAGTCAAAATAAATACTAGGTTTCTTAGACCTCAGTCACACAGTTCTTTGCTTTAAGTAGCATAAAACTGCAGCATGTAAAATTTGAAAGAGTAGACTAGTTTTGTATGTTACCTATCTCTCCTACTTGCTTTCTTCTCTCATGATTGCATAGAGTTGTGTTAACACCTTCAGGTTTCGGGTTTGCTTTCCATTGTTATTACTGCATCTTTTATGCAAAAGAAATCTAATCCATTGTTAAACTGCCAATTTTTCTCTCATTCTTCATTGTATTAAGGAAATACAGTATTTTTAATAGTATAAGGTATCACATTCTTGTACCTATTTTCATAAAATTAGTAGGCTTAATAATACTTTACTTCCATAGTCAACAGTTGAAATAGAACATAAAAATTATTAGTAGCATTTTGAAGTTTACCCATCAATTCTCAAAGAACCCGGGATTCACTGAAGCTGGCAGTCAAATCTTGAGTGTACCTAGTATAGAGTCTGACTGAGACCTGGGTCAGCTACAGAAGCTTTCCCAGAGTCATGCTTTTTTCAATTTTAAGCATCTCTGGAAAGGGGGACCACAAACACTTCTGACCTATTCCACTGTTCAGTCAGTCTCGAAATAACAGCAGTAATAACAAAAACAGCATAACAAGTAACAATGATAAAAATGTTTTATGTTTTACCAGAGTTTCATGGGCATTTTGAGCAGTTAACTAGGGTTCTCTGAGAAGAGTGCAGCTTCCCTCTTCACCCTCTATCACCAGGTATATTCCAGGTATATTTATATATTCATAGGTAAAATCTGACTCAGCCTTCTTGTGTCAGGCCAAGCTGTCCCAGCTCTCAATTTCTCTTTGTATGACAGCATTACAATCCCAGCACTGCCTCTGTGGGCCTTCAATGGACTCACTCTAGCATATCCATGCTTCTCTTCTGTTGAGCAGCCTAACACTGAATCCAAAAGTCCAGACCTAAACAGATCTGCGTGAGAGAAGGATCACCTTAACCCTGAAAAATGTCGGCCTTCCTTACCACAACGACACGTCACTGATTCATGGTCAGCTTTTGGTCAGAACTCCCTGAACTTTTCTGTCAGTCTGTTTTTTCAGCTGGTCAGCCTCCAGTGTGCCAGGGGTTGTTCCTTCTCAGGTACAACCTTGCCACTTCCCTCTCTTTAACTTCATGAGGTTCCCGTAAGCCCATGTCTCCATCCTGCCCAGGTCCCCTGAATCAGTATCTCGTGAACAGCTTTGATAAAATACCTTATATAGGGACATAAATGTAAGACATTCTCTATTTTCGTTTTATTTTCCTAATGAACCCAAGTGCAAATATCAATCTCAAGTATATACAAGTGAATTCCTGACGAAATGCAAAAAGAGGTTACTATGAATTATCAGACACACATTACCAGAACACTTGTTAGAATTTTACAAGAAGCATAGCACTCCAGGATAGAATCACAGAATGATCTAGGTTGGAAACCACACTTAAAAACAGTAAGACCAACAATTAATCCAACACTGCCAAGTCCACCACGTAAGAATATTCATTCCTAAGCACCACAACTAAACATCTTTTAAATATCCCCAAGGATGATGACTTAACTGCTTCCCTGGGCAGGCTGTTAACTCCTTCAGCCTGTAAAGCTTTAGGCAAAGGAAATTTTACCAGTAACAGATATCTCGCCTCAAATAAAATTCCCAACTGTCTCATGAGCGTGAGAAATCAGTCACTGCCAATTATGTAGTTTTAAAAAGATCTCTATTTTGATTCAGTCCTAGCTGATCAGCATGAGTAGTTTAAGCACTACTAGCTCATTTAGTATTACCTGATACAGTATTAGCTAGTCAAGTACTAGCTGATGACACTAGAAAAAAATCTGCATTTTTAAATTTGGCATGCAGACTTAACATTACAACTGAGAATAAGGGCAGGTCAGTATCCAACCTGGTATCATTAAAGCAAAATATTAACCATACTTTACCCAAAATACTTATTGAAAAGTATCCACATCCACAAAAGAATTCCTACAAAAATCATGAGCAGTGAAAACTAATTTTTAAAAAAGTCAGATCTCTACAATGAACTTGAGTTACATGGTTCATTGTCCAGTATTAATTAGGTATACTCAGCTTGTATTCTCTTTCATTTTTCACTGAGGTGACACACATAAGATGCAGTTTGTCTGAAAGCACAATCAACGGGCTAGGTTAACCCTTTTCCAGTGCTGCTCGTGCTGCAGAGTTACAGTGCTGTGCACTGACTTCATGCATCTTGACAGCATAAATGCCATAAATGAAAAGCTGCACGAAGAACTGAAATAGCAGGTCTCGGGATCAAAAAAGAAAGCACTAAGCTTTACTCTTTGTTGGTAAGGGGTAAGTGCCAATCACTTATTGATTTAATTACTAAGACTAATTAAGATAATGCACAACAGCAGGACTAAATCCAAAAAACAGGGGTTTTTCAAAACTCCAAATTTTTAGGATAGGATCCTGGGAACTAAGTTTTTCCTACAAGCAGTTTCTGTGAAGGCAGTGCTACTTCAGTATGAGAAAAATTGCAGCAGAATCAATGGAACATTTAGGTTGCATTAAAATAAAAGTATGCAGAAAAGAAAAAAGAAACACAGACTTAGACAGAATAGGAACTCTACAGATCCCACAGTCTAGTAAATTGGGGTAATATGGTACATTTTAGCAAAATGAAAATACTTAAAATTCTTTTGAGATGGAATGTCATTTTTATGAAGCAGAACATCTATACACAATTACAGTCCCTTTTGAGAAGATCTGTATAATCTAGACAGACAAAAAATAGAGTTTGACTTCCTTTTTATGTCATTAATTAGAAGTTACCTTTTCTTCATTGAAAGTACTGAAAGATCAACAGATAATAAGTCTTGTCTGTCTGACCGCTTGTCTGATTGTACAGCACAGATACTATTGAAGGGATCTTTGTGATTTTTGCAAACAGTTTGGCCAAGTCAAATATCAAAATCAGAAATAAAGTGAGAAAACGTATCCATTTGAGTATGAGGAAAGCAAAGTTGCTACTGTTTAAACATTAGGTTATAATACGACTTTACTGACCTCTAATGAGTTTCTGCAACTTACATGCAATTTCTTTGACAAATTTTTCAGTCTATTATTTCCACATGGGTGCTCCTGCTTTGTTTCTACTTAGTGATGCACGACTGACAACATTTCTGGACCAGATTCCAAGGACACTTATGAAAACTGGTTCATATTTTTCACTTTAAGAGATGAGTGGGGAAACTAGCATGAGGGAGAAAAAAGAGAGCTGAAGGGGAAGTCAGATGTATAGGAAGAGGCACAAATGGTAAATGAAGAACACAGGAAATATTAATTGTTTCACTAAGAGGGTGAGGCACACGAAGATTCACAGCACAGCTGAAAAATCAGACACCCTCTGGAGCCAAAAAAATACAGAGTGGTGAAATTCAGACCTGGCATGCTGCTGGTCTTTGCAGGTGCACAGCAATCCCTCCTCATTCTAAACAGATGAGCAAAAGAATACTTTCTCACTGCAAAAAGCATGCCTTCTCAAAACAGAAAGCATCCCCCTCAACTCCAGTCAGAATGCACTCCAGCTTTGCCTAAACTGGGCCACAGACTGTAAGAGGTAACTCACCTAGCAGAGCAGGTGTAAGGATAACTGTTGCCCTAAAGGTCCCAGGATTTGAAGTTGGGTACTCAGATTGTGATAAACAAAAAAATGGCTATTGGAGAATAAACAGTATTTTTAGACCATGGATTCTGCTGACTTTGTGCAACTTAGGTTATTTTGGCAGAAAAAGGAAAACACATCAACTATTAGAGAAATTTTGCACACTCCTTTAAAAGCTTTTAAATTAGGAGCATTTAGAGATAAATACTCCAATGGTGAGATTTAAATTGTCCTAAAATCTGATTTACAGTTAAATGGTATTTGTGATTTCATTTCTTATTCACCTCTACATCATTTCTATGTTAAATGTCTTTTCTGAACCATGTCTGCACTCTAAAGAGAAAAGAAATTATTAAAGGAATATAAATTCCCCTCCAGAGTAAATACTAGCATAATTTATTTATCTTAAAGAAAATATTAGTGTTGCAATCAGAAATTAATATCAATGAAATATTTTTCACAGAGCTTAAGATATTTTCTAAAACTTCAATCTCAAAACATTTGAGTATAATTGAATCAGAATATTGCATGAAATATTACCTTCTTATTTTTCTCAATCAGTTCTTGGAAACAAATTTCAGTAGCTTTCTTAAAGAATCAGTCTTTGGGATGCCACTGAAATACCAGTGCCTGTAGCAATACTATATGGTCAAAGACAACAGCTTTTTTTGTAGATGTGCATTACCTGCCTTTCATTTTCCTAGTAATATTCTCCCAAATGGCAAAGAGTGCTTGACTACCTCTATAACTTCCTTTCCTTAAAGAAAAAAAATTGGAAAATTTATTAGAATTTACCTGTAATGTCTGAATATATATGATTAGGCACTACAAATAAAGATTATTATTTTATCTCCTGAAAGCTAGCTTTGGATAGGGTACCTGGGTGACTGGTGAAAAAAAGTAAGATGCAATATTCCTTTGAATCTGACAGTCTCAGTATAGACCCTTCTCCTGCCTACAGTCAGATGCCTAACAGATACGAATTTTGAGACTAATCTATGCACAATGAGACAGCAGTCCTTACTGTTTCAAGGTATCTATAACTCAGTGAGTTCTGATGATTTGCAGTTGCAGTTTTATATTCTGTTCACAACCTAAGAAGTAAACAGCAAAACACTAGAAAGAAAATACTAACATGGAATTACAAAAAGTTGTCTTGATAAAAGAAAGATTGCAAGGGCCACACATTGACACACTAATAACTGAGAGGTGTAGATTTGGTCCTCCTACATAAGAGACCCCTTTTTATTCTGACTTTTGATCCTTCAAAATGCTTTCTTTGTAAAATGAAAAGACATGACAGATCTATTAACATCAAAGAAATACAAACTCTTGATCTTCAGGCTCTCAGAGTAGTATGTCTTTCCCCCCAAGGTTAAAATGTATTTTGCAATAAGACACTGAGCCATGCACTCTTAAACAAGAAAAAAGATGCACACATACAAAAAAAAAAAAAACAATCAGATGCTAAAGACTTAGAAGATCTGCTCAGTGGCAGAAATGAGTATTAATTAACAAAGGCATCTATAAATTCTCACTTAATTGCACATTTTAGAGAGGAACCCATACAGAAATACCAGTCTATAACCTACTGAAGAGAAAACGTTTGGGGTATTCTAGACGAAGGGTGGATTTTTCTGGCTATCGAAAAAGTAAACAAATCTTGTTGTGCTTGGGGATCTGAGAATAATTTGACTAGAAGTTCTAATATATTCGCACAAATAATATCCACAAATTTGATCCAAATTCTGCATTTTGAAATCAAATAAGCAAATTCACAGCCAAGTGTAGGTAAAAATCCTGTCTAGCCTCCATTCACACATTTGCATTTATTCAGAAGGAAAAAAAGAAGCAGAAAATTTAAAGAGTACTGGAAATGCATTCATTACTATTTCGCAATAACTATATATAAGCTTTATACAGCTTTGAAAAAAAATGCTTTTTTATCGTATCCTACACTTGATGCACAAAAAATCCGGAAAGATTAAGGATCAGGTTTCTCAAAACATATACATAACCTACCTAAACTGATATCAATCATGAATTGTAACAAGGCTCTCAAGACACCAAATGAGCTCCTGCTCTGTGTGGGTACTGAGCTGCTGTCAAATGTTACATAGCTGAGAAAAGTTTTCTAGGACTTTCTGCCATGGGAAAATCCCTCACATTTTTCATGTAAATCTAAAAGCTATTTTTAACATACTCATGTTATCCACACTCATACTTAGGAGTCTCCAAAGCACTTAATTTCACTGTAATGTTTTTAGAAGTCTCTAATACTTGATAAAAAATAACACTGAGCTGCTGCGTAAAATGCAAATAATCAATTCAAGAGAATCATGTTTAGTTAGATTAAAATTTTAACAAATGTCTTTAGTAACAAATTTATCTTTAATTAGTGCATTGCCAAATTATTTTAAAGGCATCTAAATTATTTCTTATGAGACATATAATTTTAAAAAGAACTATATATTGTTAATTTTTTAAGGGCATCTGTATCCATATTATTTCAAAACCTGGACTTCAGAGTAGATGCAGTGTCATTATCCTAAGATGCTGTGGGACCTTTCTGAGTTGCAGTTTACCTCCAGTTTTTAGAACGCACACATCTTTAGATGCTACAACCTTTAAGTCACTTTCATAAGACCATAGATATTGAAAAAGGTCAGTGAACATATTACACTTCTTCACATTAAGAGTATGTCTGAAGATAAAAGTTTATAAAAGAGGAAAAAAAGGTGACTACGATTTTCCACTTATGTACTTCATCTGTGAATTGTAAACCTTCTTAATACATCCCATAAAATAAGTAATCCCTGTGTCTCCTGCCCCAAAGCAACATATGCACACATAAAAACACATACAGAGCTGGCATATATGTGAGCTCTGCTATTGGTAACATTAAATATTGTAATTTTCCAAAAATATAAACGGCGTATAAACTGCTGTAAATTTGCTTAAATGCTTGTCATAGCCTCTAATTTCACTCCCTAGTTTTCAAATATATCAAATCGTGGTGTAACTTTGATATGCTGTGATACAAGAACCTCCAAATCAGATTGTCTAGAAAAGTTAGTATCAATGAACACAATGCACATTGCCTCTTAAAACCATATGTATTTCTGAGTGTAAGACTACAGCAAATGCCTTATTAGGACACACTAAGTCTTCTTGTCTGCTATCATGTCCCCATGTCAAGAGAACATGCTATATATAGACATAGTAGCCTGGGCAATTTTTGAGGTCCATTCACTTAGTACGTGTAACTACATTAACAATGGCATTCCTGTTAGCACTAATTCATGGACCTCCTGTACACGGATTTTTAAAGTTCTCTACAACTATAAGTACTGTCTGCCTCCACAAAAATGAACTGTAATTTCCATTTTTTACCTGCTTTTAATAACTCTTCTACAAAAATCCCCAGACTCCACAGTTATGTTACTATTGAGTAGGTGGATATCCATTCACTCTTCATTCTCTCCTCTGCCCCTGTAATTTTGCAGACCTTAGGAATAATCCCCACAACCCACTTCTGCCAACTCTCCTTGAAACTGAAAGAGTCTTAGCCTCCTCAATCTCTTCTCACATGGCAGCTGTCCCATCCTCTGGACCATTTTACCTGTCATTGAAAACACTTTATGTAACTCTGCAAGATATAGGTGCACTGTGGTTTATACCACTTCCAATGATTTCCTCCTCTTCCTTACTCCTCAGGTAGAATTACTCATGGGTTTAAATCTAGGGTTCTTTAGATTTTAAAAAAATAAAGAAACAAATTGATTCTCTTTCTCACTTCTGCAATGAGTCTAGCACCTTGTGTACTTGTCTATAAAATGCACTAAATCTGAATCTGAGAATTTTCAGATAAATAGTAGCAAACAGACATTAAATGCGTTGTTTCAATAGACACAAAGTAACTAATCACAATCAGCCCCTAAATACCATTAAACTCAAATTTATTGAGTAATGCTCTCTACTACAATTGCTACATTCTAAGAAGAAAATACATATCCATCAGCTGAAATAAGCCTTCAGTATTATAAAAAACTTAACACCAAAATTGATGTAAGTATTTTCCTAGTCCTGAGTCTGTTTTTCTCCTCCTTGCATTTTCTCCAGTTTGTCAGCAACTACTGTCAAACTTCAATACATTACTGGCCTCATTATACCCTTATCTGTAGGTTTAATTTGCCTTTATATTCACATTCATTCTACCTTTGATTTTCAATCAAAAGATATTAGACCCTACAACCTCATCTTAATACAAGGAATTTTTCACACAAAAAACCCCCTTGTTTATTTTCAAAATCCTTACATTTAGAGATACTATGCAGTCTGTGTTGATGGTAAAATGTATGCTTTTTTACTAGAACAGGAGACCAAATTACTATTTCTCTTTTCAGTCCAGACATCACTTGCCCATATTCTCTACAATTATTTTACACATTGAAGTGTATGTGATATTCTTGGATGAAAACAATGACTGATGTGGAACTTTCCTGGAAATGCCCATACCTAATTAATGCTCACTGCCAAAGTAAATTTTTTATCACTTTCCCTTACTGTTTCTGCCTCTTCCTTCACAATTGCACGTATTAAAATAAAATCAAGAGCACTGGAAGCTCTCTTCCATCCATATACTGGTTCTGAAGTAGAAGGCACAGAAGGCTTTACAAAGTAAATTAAAAACCAGTTCCTTAGTAGTAACTAGAACAAAACTCTACCCACTTAGATTTCACAAGGACTTATAGATGAAGAATTTATATCCCAGCAGAACAAATTTTAAACTTCTATTGAATTCTCTTCCTGAGAAGAGAATTCAACAGCCTTGTTAGGAAAAGGCTCTCAGAATTTATGTTTTGTAGGAATTCGAGAATGTGTTATGCGTGGTGAAATTCTGTTCTTAGCTACTTTGCACACCAAGACCATCTCCAAAGTGTTTAAACTCATGTTACAGAATTTCTTGTAAGCTGAAATGACCATATGCCACACATTTTTAATTTTATGTTTATGAGTAATTTTAACTGTCCTTTATCAATATATACTCCTCAATTACATAACATGAACTTTGTAATCACCAGACAAAATTCTATGTTCAATTTTTTCATAAAATGTATCTTACAGTTTTGTGTAATTCCATAAAAGCCACAGTAGCAGTTTGTACACAACTTTATGTTTAAACCTATTTTATAGCAATGTAAAGTCAAAGTGTAACTTTATTCTCCACATAACTTCCCTTAGAAGGAAGCAGTCAAAAAAAAAAAAAAAATTCGAACCCATTTGTACCATCAAAAATTTGTTTAAAATATTTTGCATATTTACAAGAATTTGAAAGGCTTAAATCAAAAAATATTTGCCTAATTATTTTGAACAAATATGGCTTCAAGCAGACACTGCTTAAGCCAGAATCATCCTACACATATGTTATTTTGTGGGGAGGGAGTTTACTGAAAGATAGGGTGGACAAAAGTGAATGGTGACCTTTCTATGTAAGTTCAGATATTTATAATTTTCTAAAGATGTTGTCAGAAATTCACTACTGAAACAGATATTGCTACTCAACACTTTATCTCCATTTCAGCCAGTGAGGGTTAAGCTTCAGACAGAGGGTAAAAATACTGTGAAACACCACAGCAGTTGTTGTGCTGTGTGAATAAAACCCAAAAAAAAAAAATCTAAATTTTCTGTACCCATTTCTTCTTCCTTTTTCTCTAAGAGCCTTCCTAAGTTGAGATTATGATATGTACCTCTAGTAAACTTTTGAGGTATGCAGACATATTCTTAAGCAATCTGGTAGATACACTGGAATTCACTGCCAATTCTGACACAGGAATATTGATGACTCAAATTCATTTATCTGCCAGTGGTCATTACTGATGCTGCAGGCAATTAAACACACTGAGATAACTACCCATACAGTAGTTTCTCCAAAAACACTTACTGTTAACAGATAACATTAATCTAAATTATGTGGGTTTGTCTAACTCTGTGAGGCCATTAAAATACAGTTCCCATATCCAGATTTTTGGGTGTCTGGGAAGACTGGACACCCTGGATTTTCTGAGTCTGGTTTTACACATGCTCAAAAAATTCAAAAGATAAAGGTTTTTTTTTTACTTGGGGAACTTCACTGCCTCTAGAGTTAGACAAAGGCAAATTTGCCAGGGCTTAATGCTTCTTGGATTCCCAAGCTTGCAGCTCAGCTCTGTTCAGTGCTCTGCTTAAGGAGGTAGGGGCTTACAACTATCTGAAATAACAACAGCTCTGAAAGAGACACAGCAACAATCTTCAGAGCAGCAGAGATGGTGACAGAAAAATGTTCAGAAGAACCATTCTGTAATTTTCTTCAATTTGCTCTGAAGTACAAAACCCTTATGATTTAATTCTGAATCTACACTTTACAAAATACACACAAATCTTTTCTTCATATTACATTTCAAAATGTTTTCTTATGTACAGATTTAGAGATAACAAAAACCACCTTCTTAAAAATTATTTTAACTGGAAAATTTTATTCCTCAAGCAGCTCACAATTTTGCTATTAATACTTGATAATTTACACCAGGTTAAACAGATATGGTGGTAGCTATGGCTACTGCTGGAACTGAATTATTCAAATATGCATCAATGTAAGGATTTGAAAAATAAGGGTTGGATAAACCATGGCTCATGCAAAGAGCTTTATTACCTGTAGTTTCTGCAGCTAAGTCAGTATGTATGGAATGATCACATAATATTTTCATTTTCCCTGACTCTTAATCTCAGGTATCACATTTATTCCAAATCCTTCACTTTGCTGCAGAGCAAAATGAATGCATCTAGAATGGTTTGGAATGACTAACTGTCCCACTTTCCCCTAAAACTAAAACTTTAACTGATGGGTGATTTACTTGACAGATGTAAAATCATATTTAACAAGTCCAATATAAAAGTACTCTTGCAACAGTATATACCAATTTTAATCAAATCAACTGAAAAATGTCGTAGGGTTGAACTGAAGAGAGCATATCAAAATTCCTGGGGGGGAGGGGAGGGGGGGGGGGCGCAGGGAAGAATATAAAAGAAAATTGGAAGCGTTTTCCTTCCCCCAAAAAGTCCCCAGCTTATAGTTCAACTCTCTTGAATACATCACCATTCTTAAAAAAAAAGGAGCAATATAACAAAAGGGCTGTATCTTACACACAGGGCATGCTAGCAGCACTAATATAAAAAATGATACTGTAAAAAATTACCAAAAAAGAACAGAAAGATTTTATCTTTAAATTTTTCTGGCCCATACTTGAAAGCAATTAATTGAAATTACCTTTTTAAAGACATCAGAGTCTGAATGTAAATCTATTTTACTCTGAAAAAAAAATCAGTCCTAATTATCAAAGGTACACGTACAAAAAAGTAAATAATTTCCAGATTGGGCTTCACTGCCCCATACAGTGTTTATGAACTTATTCCAGAAGAGTGGGGGTTTCTACTATGGTCCATGTATGTCCACTTGTAAGACTTACTACAACGTAACTGCTCTCTGTAATTTAATCATTTTGAAAGATCTGTTGGATAGTTTAGTGTTACAGACAAGTGCTTAGAGAGAAAAAAACTCAGTATGGATTGCATGAAAGTGTTTCAGCTAGTTGAAGAACATAGGACTTTTTAAAGAGAAAGAGTGGTTGCAGCAGGGAAAAACACACATATTCTGAAAAAGCAAGTTTAAAAAAAGTGAAAACAGAAAAAATGGTTTAACCAATACTAAATTACTGTCTTTACATCCTATTAAACAAGAATTTGCCTCAATTACCCCAACATCTGTTCTAAGTAATCATTGTCCTGTCAGAACTGATCCTGGCCTGGAGATGATGGTATGATGGTACACTGGTTACCTGCATGATGGGAACTGTCACAATATGAATTAGAAGCCAAAGAACAAGCTAAGCATTATTCACATTTGCAACAATTGGGAATGGAAGCAATATACAACAAATGCATTGTTTTTAGTAAGTATTTGTGTTTGCCTTTTTGCAGTAAGCTGCAAACACTTCTGTTAAAGGACGAGAGAATTGTTGCTTCTCTTTTAAAACAGCATCTCCAAAGAAGTAACTAAAGAAAAATGAATGGTCTCCAAGAATGAAGGAAGAGCACTAAACAGACAAAGTTACTGGAATGTAGCAGTGAATTTTGAAATGTTGGTGGTCAGGCCTTTCTCAGTGTGGAAAAGGAACAGGATGCACAATAATCAAAATTACTAAAAAAAAAGGATGCAGACTATCTGCAGAAAAACATTTGTTTCTATTAATACAAATTAAACTCTTATTTTTTAAAAACTGGAATACTAGAAAAGACCAGGCAAAACACTTTTAGAAGGATTTTATATTTCCTAAATTTCTTTGAGCTCAATGGTTAAGTGAGCTCAGTGATCCTTCGCAAGGTCACAAACATATAATAATGTACCAAATTTGATCGTTTTTAAAGAAATATGTTATGTAGGAGTCTCTGAAACATATCTGCATCTTGCTATTAAATAGATGAACTGCCCTCTCAGTTCATTTAAATAAACATAAAAAACCCTAGTACTTCTCTTATGACAAACAAAGCTGTATTACTAATATCTCATTAGATGTGGTGAAGCATTGTCATCAACACCACTAAGAACAGCCCACCCAATGAAAAACACTGTAGACTAGGAGATTGCTGTTCCCCTATGAAGTCAAATGAACAAGTACTTTCTTTCCTCAGAGAAATTGTGCTTTACTCCTTAGTGTGCCCTGAACCTACCAACATCTAAAAAAATACTCATAATTCTTGGGATTTTTCACGTCTTGTATTTAAAAGTGTCACATCATATTACTAACATCAAAAAGGTAAAAACAGCAAAGATAGTTTCACCACCTTTCAATTTTGCTTACTTTTCTCAGTCAAGCGAAAATTTAGTTTCTGAATTAAGAGTAAGAATCAAAGCTACTTTTCACATATACTTGTTGACACAGTACATTTATCAGCCCACGCCAACAAATTTCAGAGTGTGGTGTCTTTCACTATGATGGAGAGAAACAAAGGTATCTCATTCTCTCCCTCTCTCAGCTGTGGAGGTTGTATGTAAACCAAAAAGTACTAAGGAGTGCCACTGGAAATCTGTTCAGCAGCATTAGGCTGGCTTGCTACCTGAATCCCACCCAGTGACTTAGTGCGACTGGAAGAGCATGAGCTCCCATTTGCAACTACTCTAGAAAGTGTACAATGTAGTGTCAATGTATAGCCTTGATGTTAGCAACAGGATAATAACTGCAAAAAAAGGAAAGCACAACCTTTACAGGGTGACAGAGAAAAAAATGACAAATTTTTTGTTCCCCTTGTATCACCTTCTATGTCCTCTCCCCATTAAAATGAAGTAACATGGTCCTGCAACTCTTTGTGATGAATTTCAAGAAAAGCACTAGGTCAAAGTCTGGGACCCGTTCAAGAAAGAGCAAGACAAAGCAGGAGCAAGAGTGTCTGCAAGAGCAGAGGGTAGAGGAACTCCAACACAGCAGGAACTCTTCTTCAGGTAAGGAGGGCTGATGGTGGATGAAGACACATCTTTGTGTGTGTCTGCATACAGAAGGCTCACTGATGCTGTCCTATCTCACCCAGGCCACAAAATAACTGTGTCTGTGGAGATTCAGTGTGTCTCCCAAATAAAGTACTATGTGTAAGATGAAAATGTGATTATACCGTGACCCTCAAAGAAATTGGTAAAATAGAAGAACATTAATTTAACACTCACAGTATAAATGCAGTATTAAGTGGAGTCACATAAACATATATATGACACACCCTTTAATTGATACCATATAATGTAAACCATTTGTATATATGTATATAATTAATTAAGCAAAAAGCTGGTGCATATTAAATACTTATGAATCATAATCTCATTCTGAGATAAACTGTCAAAAAAAGCTGATCCTTGTGCTTCTTACAACTTTTAAAATAGGCAGAATACTACAACTGCAAAACTGTCCAACATATGGGCCCACTTCCCAATTATTTGCTGCTGAAGTGTTAAAATGTCCTTGGCTTCACCTTAGACACAACCATCCCAGCTGGTCATTATCTAACTGGAAAGGGGCCAAAGAATCTCAGCTGTCAGTGCACAACAAACATATATGTTTTGTCTTTTTTTCCTCCATTTATTTCACTTTCACATAGCTGCACTCATAAGAAGGAAATCTTATTAAGCATGAAACAGAAAAAAATTTGTACCACTTTTACTGCTGTGACTCTGTATACCAGGAGTGCAGGTAGTAAATGATAAGGAAATCTTCTGTATGCGTTTAAGGAGAATTTATTCATCCAGCCTTACTAAAGCTGATTCTATTACTCTGTGTTTCTATTTAATTTAACAGACGTGAAAAAGCATAGAAGTCTCCTAAAGACAAAGCTGAAACAAAGTTATTGATTGGTCATGTGTCTGCATAGAGACAGGAACTAGTAGCAAAGTAGGAAAATATCCCTCAATGAAGTGAGTGTTAGCAGTCAGCTTGCAGCAAACCTGCATATCAACAGGTGGAAAGCAAATGGCTCTTCTCATTTGCACAGTACTTCTGCAAGAAGCCAAAGGACAGCTGGGAGAAGGAACGCATGTAAACAAGGCAGACCTAATGATTTCCTAATTAAAAAGAAGATATTATCTTCCCATTAATAGATAACCTAATTGACCAAACTCCAACAGTTTCTCCTCAGTACAAGTAAATATAGGTGCCTTTCCTCACTGATTTGTCACATGTTTAGGCCAGCCACTAAGTTGTCAGTTCTGCTTGATTTGTTTGGATACTGCACTCTGTGACAGCTGTCGGAAATAATACATTAGAACAGCTGTTGCAGCACTTACAAAGGGACAGGAATTTTAATTGGACTGGATATTAATTGGGAGGGGGGTGTCTTTTTTTTTTATCCAAGTTAAGGCAGAAATATTCAAAGAATGACAGATATCATTAAGGTATTTTACCAATGTCTGGTAAGCAAGGTGGGTCTTTGTTTTGACCGTGTAACTCTGTGACATCTTAGCATGATCCACTCCATGCTTACGAAAAAGGGCATTAAGAAGAAGAACAGTAAGGAAGTTGCATAAACAATCTTTTTCAAATACTGGTTGTCATCTAGAGAGGACCTCAAAGTTTTTTGAAGAATTACCCAAAAGAAAACTCATTCCGAGAGTCTCAGTAACCACCAGCTGAAAACAAAATTATTCATGATGGCCAAGACCTAAGCATAAATGAATAATAAGCTTACTTTCAGCATCAGCATAGAGCAGCAAGCAGAGGAGCACCACCACTGGCCTGACTACATGCATCATCCGACAGCTTGGCACCAGCATGCTTTGGCAGCCTTGTTCTCACTGGCTTAGAAGCCACTGCGAGTCTGTCCAGTCTGAAATTTCAGATGAAGTATTTTCAGAGCCTGTGAAAACATAAAAACATAATTAGCAAAAATAGGCCAGAGCTTTTCTTTTCTTTTTTTTAACGCATTCACAATTTGAGGCAAAACAATTTAAAAGACAAAAGGGTAAGGTAGAAAGCAAAAGAAACATAACTAATTTCAGGCTACTGGTATATAAAAGAAGATCCAAAACACGGTATATTTTAGCACTGTTACAGCACATTTCTTAGTGTACCATTAGTTACCACATAGTCAAGCAACTGTGAGATCCTGAATCTTTAGTTAGAACAACAGCATATTCTGAACCAAAGAAACTACTATTGCTGATGAGGTTTGAGACATCACTGGAATGCATGTTGTGAGAAGTAATCAAAGCAGCTTAGATATCCACATGCAAAGGAGTTGATACACTGGCATCTGGTAAGAGTAACACCACAAAAACTACTTCAGAGTGTATTATTAACATATTGCACAGTTCAGCAAATTTGAAAGGTTAAAATTCCTGTTGTGATTTCCTGTACATATCTAAATTATGCCTAATAGAAAAACAGAAATCTGGCATTTAATAAAGGACTGAGATCTCAGTTCAATCCACCTCATTCATTAGAATACGTAATTGAATATTATACACTGGTAGAACTACAGCTCAAGTACCTGACTTGAAAAAAGTGTCTTATC
This sequence comes from Cettia cetti, assembly GCA_013401135.1. Classification (NCBI taxonomy): domain Eukaryota; kingdom Metazoa; phylum Chordata; class Aves; order Passeriformes; family Sylviidae; genus Cettia; species Cettia cetti. Next base: position 17,213 of record VZUI01060590.1, on the reverse strand, counting down.
CTTGTCCAAATAGGCAACATTAATAGAAATTAAGGAATATAAAAATATTTACCTCCTCTAGGAAATACTAGAGACATCTATAAGCAGCCTGACGTTGGGACTAAAATAAAGTGAAATGCAATTATACTTTCTGAAGTATCTGCAATGTACAAGTTATCAACTTACTAAGTAAACTTAACTTATTTAAGTTTCATTCTACCTTCTTTATTACTACACAAGTGGCTTCTGTGCAGTGAAGACGAAAACCAAGAGGGCAGAGAAAAAAGTATACTAATTATTATTCCACTAAATAGATCTTAGTTTTCTGGGTGCCATAAGAGCCTATTTTCAATACAAAAAAATGTTCAAAAGAATTTACACAAGGAAAAAAATACATGAGCAGCTGATAGAATTCTATGCTATGTTATGAATCTTTTTTATAAAACCATCTTTTGAATCAGCTACTGCTATCAAAAATACAGGCCTACGAAATCTTCACAGGCAAAATGCTAAAGGCACCAGCTCTCCCCTTTCATCGCTACCATCTTCATGCCAGCATTTCAAATGACAGCAAAGTCCATGAGACACCAGTCCTGTCGGAGTCAATTTGTGTCTGTGCAAGCGTATCAGAGCCAACTGCTGTATAATGATTCCAATACTACCACAAAGATGGAGATGTATGAAATATACTTTCAAGGAAGATGGTGATTTTTATTTTGCTTCTTCTGGAATGTAGTCTAAAGGCAGCTCACTTAAGAACAAAACTATCTTTTCATTAGTACACTACCATGCTAGCTGATGTGTGAAGGTGAACGGAGAAATGTGGTGGGTACTGAGTACTCTCTTAATCCTTTCAGGGGCAGAAGCAGAGGGGAAACAATACCGATAATAAAGGCAGCAGAGAAGGGGAAAATGGTGACCACAAAGGTACTTGTTTTACACAATGGTTTTTCAATGGGGCACTGGGACACATTCTTTTCATACATTTCAAGCACTCCCATCAAAATATTAAATGTGGTGACTAACAGGAAAAATATTACTGTCTGCTTGGGGAAAAGAAGAATTTTAAAAACTTTATGATCCTGATATGTGAATTTGCACTTATCCTCTACAAGCTGCCTGCAAATGAAGGGATGTATCGCAAAACCTGGCAAAGCAAAGGTTGAAAAAGAAAAAAGTTTCTTTTTGCCCTTTTTTAATTTTTTTTTTTTTTTTTTTTTTTTTTTTAGTGAGACCTCATTCCATTCTCTCATTCCAAATACACATTCAACCACTTGGGAATACTGCACTCATTTTGTCTGCTTTGAAGGTAATATTCATTATCACTCAGGTCATAAAATGAAAGGTGTCAGTATTCCCTTTCTTTCATGTTTCTGAGAGTCATGACTTTAGCTAACCTGATAAAAACCAAGGTTTCCAGAAGACCCTTTGCTTGTTGTTTGTTCTACCTCTTTACCTGCTCAGGCCTTCAAGCAGACTTCTAGTATTTTAGCTCAAGGAAACAAAAGCACTAGAATAAATATGGTGGTTGAGTGGTTTTTCTTTCAAGTTGAAGATACACTGCTAATGGAGGCACGCAGGTGATGGGCTGATAACACAGAGAAAAGCAAGCCAAGTGACATTCAGGTGCTGTCAAGGTTCTCCACAGAAGTCTGCCTTAGATTCAACCACAAGGAAAACAAATGTTCAGACACTGCTACTGACTAACAACTGTACCGACATTGATATCATATCGTGGTATATAGGTCTGTTCTTGGCTCATCTGTGAAAACTAACATGAAGATGCAATTCCTTAAAAGAACTAAATGAAATTATCAAGACAACTATCAGCTTCCACATCAAGTCACCTTAGTAGTTCCAAAGCATTAGTAAGTCTTAAATGACGTAGCTCCTTTTCTTTTCTATTTCCTCCTGATAATGGTTAGTTACACCTTGAGTGTGATACCAAAGACAGTGAAAACACAAACAGCATTTTCAGCATGAAGTTACACTAGCCTTGTCATCAGAGGACAAATACTTGCCTTGCAGAATTAATCCCTGGTGAGGTACTCTCTTGGCAGCCCCTATTACAACATTCACACTATGGCAGAGCAGAAAGATGGGGTTTCTCCTTGGCAGAACATCACAGTAACTACAGAGAGGTTAACAGTTCTTTGGGAAGAATCTCTCTTTATGAAGCTTTGACAAAAGCTGTTATTATTTTAGGTTAAGTGCTGTATAACTGCTGTATTAAATAATCAAAAATTACTCTTCCAATATTTCTAAAAGAGCCATCTATGAAACTAGGTAATACATCTACCAATAACACACAAGTAAGAGGATAGATTTTCCCTGATTAGTGGTATCTATTAATAGGATCAGTAAAAGTGCAGATGTGCAGGTCTCCAGAGTGTACAATGCAGAGAGAAAAAATTCTCCTCAGCAGAAGCACAGCAGGTGATATCATCAGGGCATGGGCACATGTACCAATCATCCTCAAAAGGACCAATGGGTGAATTACTTTAGTAAAATAATCTTTCAGGTGCTATCACAGTACTCACAAGATGGCTCCTGCTTCAAGACAGTTATAGGAAATGCATACCTGGGGGCAAATTTTAGAAACAACAACAAAAAAACCCCTGTTTTTTTTAATCAGCTGGTTTTTCCATGCCTGAATGTGCACTTAAATGCTTGCTTATACAAACTCAGCTCAGCACAGAGAGTTGTCAGAAAAGACTTGAACACAGACAAAAAAGAACTCAGATGCAGGGAGCCACACCAACAAAAATAACTAAGCAAACAGTAACTTACAAAATCTTGGAAGAAAGGGATAATGAAGGTTAATTTGTGCTACAAACAGGATTTCTGGTTCAACTTTTCTGCAGTTGTAAACCTTTCAGAGACAGGATTTTATATCATGGTCATTTCTGGCTTGTCTTAAGGACTTCCCATAGAAACTCCCTATATTTCCCTGTAGGAAAGTAACTGGATAAACCTTATATTAAAGAAATGAACCAAACAATGGTGTTTCTCTAAGAATACATGGATGCAAAGATTAATACAGAAGACTGTGCTGAAATTATGTTTCTACACTTCATTCATCATATCCACAATCCTGAATTACATCCATTTCCATTTCTAATACCATGGAAATGCAAGAGAAGAAATACAAAAAAACAAATTTAAAATGTTACTAATGATGGAAAAGGTGCAAATACTTCCTCTATTTGCATATCAATCATGACGCTCCCTTAAAATAAATAAACAAATTTCATGGAAAAATCTTGGCTGCAAAACATAACTGACAGCTGAATCGTTACTAGAAAGAATAGAAAATAATGCATAAAATTAATTCTCATAAGCTCTTTAATCAAAATCAATTCAGAAATACCTCTGGGTAAAACAATGTCTTTTAAAGAGAATTAAATGTATTTTTCAAAGCAATGAGGGCAACCGGCAGAAGCAGAAGTTTCACATTTTGTTTGCTCTTTTATTGATTAAACATGATAAATGTTTTCATAGTTGCCCTGCTGGAAAAGTTCCATGTTTCATTATGCTTTTATTCTTAAAAAATCCAAAATACAAACCCATGATTAAGGAAATTTGAAGGGCAGCTGTGCCGAGTGTTCAAATGTTCAGTCTTATCAGTCTCTGGGTAACAATACACCCTAATGCTTTTCTACCATTGCTGAATTTCTCTGCTACAGTTATTCCAAGATGAGTGAGCACCCATACTAAAACAGTAGGTTTCAAAAGCATTTGAACTACATCACTATAAAAGCACAAATGAGTTGTTGTACAAGTTAGAGTACTATTTTGCCTATATAAAACACTTTAATTTATCAATCTGATTCTACATTTTAATTCTATTTTAGACTTCAACAAAGATTCCTCTGTTACCATGAAAAAAAGAGCAGATTTTTTGGTAACTGAAGAAATAGATTAAATTGTTTAGTCAATTAATCAACTCAACGATAACGAAGTACCATAAAATCACATCACTGGGATGTTCTTCTCATATAGAAAGTTGCTTAACCATTGATTCTGGTTTTTTGCTTACAAAGAAACTAAAGTTCATATGGAATCTTAAACAATACAGAGAAAACCTTGCCTAGCCTGATGTTTATACAGCTTCAGTTCCATTCTAAATCAGGAATTAAAATTGTGAGCTGACAGGTGTCTCAATGCTTACAAACTTCTGCCATCTTAGTAACTTCTGCAGATCATATGAACTTTTCTTACACATGATGCAGAACCAATTCATTAGAACGTTGCATAAATTAACTTTGTGCCTCCAAAAAATAGCTCAAGAAAAAATCTTTGTGCTGGCAATGGTTGAAGTGTTGCTGAGCTGGAAATAGTCTTTCTAAATGAGAAAGCAATGTTATCTGTCTATGGATATTAAAGCTGTGTATTGTTGAGAATCTATGGAAATAATTTAAATCACTACAGAGCCACAGATATTAAGCAGACAAATGAAACATCTTCCACGAAGACTGACTTCTTGCCTGAACAAACACAAACTCTGCCAATACCTCAATCTTAACCCCTGCAAATTACTTGCACACATTAACCCTGATATAGTCCTGCTCTGACTTTGCCCACTTGAGCAATTAAAGAAAGCAAACTCTATTCTGACACTTGCTAAAATAAAAATATACAGACCTACAAAAAAGCCCAAAATAAAACCCAAACAAACAAAACCCCAAAACAAAAACCCCAAACCAAGCAAACAAAAAAAGGAAGAAAGACATTAAAAAAAAAACAAAAACAAAATACAAAACAACAAAATAAACACTCAAAAAGACAAAAAGACAGAGAGGGAAAAGTGAAAAAAAAAAAAAAAGAGCAGTAGCTTACAAAAAAGAAAAGGAGCTAAAGTAAGTATCTTGGTTATGCTGTTATTTTACTCTTTCTTCAGCCACCGAAGAGAAACAAGGTGAAACCCATATTAAGGGGTCAAGAATCAGCAGGTCACTCACTAGTGGGGTCCTCCAGGGACCAATATTGGGCAAGTGCTATTCGGTATCTTTACTGAGGATTTGGATGAGAGACTGGAATGCACCCTTAGTAAATTCACAGACAATACCAGGTTGGGTGCAATTGTTGATTGTGTACTTGTAGAGCCCTCAGGCAGGTCGTGCCTGAGGGCTCTACAGAGGGATCTGGACAGGCTGGATCATGGCCTGAGGCCAATGGTGTGAGCTCAACAAGGCCCAGGGCCGGGTCCTGCCCTTGGGTCACAACAACCCCAGGCAGGGCCACAGGCTGGGGCAGAGGGGCTGGAAAGCTGCCCACAGGAAAAGGACCTGGGGGTGCTGGTGCCAGTGACTGAACATGAGCCAGCAGTGCCCAGGTGGCCAAGAAGGGCAATGGCATCCTGGCCTGTACCAGCAGTAGTGTGGCCAGCAGGGCCAGGGCAGGGATTGTCCCCCTGTACTCAGCACTGGGGAGGCCACACCTCAAATCCCGTGTTCAGCTCTGGACCCCTCAGTACAAGAAAGGCATTGAGATGCTGGAGTGAGTCCTGAGAAGGGCAATGGAGCTGGGAAGGGTCTGGAGCACAAGTCCTGTGAGGAGCAGCTGAAGGAGCTGAGGACGTTTAGCCTGGAAAAAGGGAGGCTCAGGGCAGACCTTATCACTGTCTACAACTGTCTGACAGGAGGGTGTCAGGAAGTGGAGGGTGTCAGCCAGGTGGGGGATCAGGTTCTTCTCAAAAGAAGAGTAAGCCGTCCTGAATTGTGCAAGCGGAGGTTTAGAATGGATACTAGGAAAAAAATTTCTTCTTTCTACAGGTGGCTAAGAATCGAACAGTCTTCCTTGGACCAGCCCAGGAGATACTCAAAAAGACATGCTGACATGGTTTAGTGATTGACTTAGTGTTAAGTAACAGCTGGACTCAATCTTAAATGTCTTCTCTGACATAAGCTGTTCTTCTAGCTCCTATGATTCTATTAATTGTTTCCTCTGAAATCTGGTTTAAGAACAATACAATGACTGTGTTTATGCAATAGCATTTACAGACTGGTTTTTGACTTGTTTGTCTCAAAATAAGAAAAAGTGAAAGAACATATCATTAGTACTAGGGTATTTGCCACATACAGTTTTTTACTCTTCTTTGGCTGTTACATTACTTGAACAACACTGGAGCTGCATGGCTATCATCTCTTAGAAGAGGCTAAATCTATGAGCATGTGAGCCCCATACAGAAACATTCTTAGAGCCACTGTGTCATATACCACATATGCATCAGACACTCCAAGGAAAAGGGTCCCCAAAACCAGCTTTCAAGAGCATTCTCTCAGCAGTCTTACAAAAAAAGCACAGCTACCAAGTGCAGCTAGACTCCACCACTCTACCACAAGCAGCTGAGTTTTGCGACCATAGTTACTGCCAGAGGTGGCATCTGTCTGTGGCTTGCTTCTTCACAGAGTTGGTATGTGCATGACCTAGCAACATGATTCTACAGCTCCACTGCTATGCACATGACACACGTTAACATCGCTTATATCTAAACAGCCACCTTATTTTTTAGAGAATTTTGCCCTTCCTGTGTCCTTTTCAGCAGGGATATTGCAAAAAATTCAGTTTATTCCTCGTCTTTATGATCAGGCATGGTTGAAGCATACCAGGTATTGCAGATACTAAAATAAAACTAGAAATATATTTGCAAGTTTGGAGCTAAGAAGTCAAATCTAACTTCAGTATTACAATGCTTTTTTTTTTTTTTTTTTTTCTGTTCTCTGCAATTTCTTCTTTTATGGCTTTTCTTTTTCCTTTTTACTTTATGGTTTTGTTTCAAAACTATCCAGATAATCAAACTGAAGCATGACTGACTGAGACAGTGAATTTGCAGTACACACAGGACAGCAATCCAGCTGCAGCTAGTTTAGCCTGACTGCACTTTATTATAATGTTGCTGATGGCAATGCAATTGTATTAGAAGAAGAGATGGAGAGCTGAAATGGTTATTTTTCAAAAGTAGTTGGCATTATAAAATTATTTGGTAATAAAGGACAAAAACTTCCTGAAGCAATAGAAGCACTATGCATTTCCCATACTAAGATATGGCATGGTTGTCCATAGGTCTTCTTTTGGAAAAAAGATGACAACTACAAAGTGTCTTTGTAATACAATGAATTCAGAGAAAAAGTAAAAATAAAGTTATAAACTCTGAAAAAGAGGGTTAAAAGGCAGCAACAACCTACAGATATTTTACTGATGAAATTTCCTTATTAAGGAAGGTACCAAGTGAATCAGTATACTTCTAGACACCAAACTAATGTCATAATGTTGACAAGCCCATTTGATACCAAATAAAATCGTAAAGTCATCAGCCAGACAGCATGATTCATAGCATGTTTTTCTTTACAGACCTCATTAACTACTATAGATTGATCTGTAGTTAGAAGTAATGAGTAGCTTAGTAGGGCCACTTGAAGTAGCTTTTCAGGTGCTTCATAGAACCTCTCAATCCCGTTCAAATGGGCAGTGAGAAGTAGAAAGTTTAATCCTCTTGTATTTAATCTGGTGAAAGCCAACTGAGATCAGCAAAAGATTTCCACTGTGAAACCTATTACTAAACATTAAACAACCTAATGAGAGAAGAATGTACAAAGCATTAACCAGTACAGATGTACTCCCTTCTCATTTTTGACTTTAAGGTTTTTTCTGCACTTTGAAGTGGTGCCATTAGAGCTTTAATTCACAATGTTTTGCCCAGGCAACTTAACACTCATATGTCTACATACAGCTACAAGAACATGATAATAATAAAAAAAAAACCCTCTCAGCCCTGTGGTTCATTCTCGTACAACTCTGTTACAGAATACTAGACTAAATAAAAATGCATTATGTATTTTCCATATATTCTTCACTGGGTTTATGTTCGTCTCAGAAATTATTTCAGCAAGAATGTTTCAAATCTAAGTCCTGCAACAGCTTCCCAAGCACTCATCTTTTTTGTGTTGATGATATTAAATAAAAACTACCGGTAGGTTTATTCTTACAAATATGCTGGCCTTAGCAACAAGCTGGTAATTTCTAGCTGTTAATTGTATACTGACGTTGTGTAACCTTCATCTTCTTTCAAAGCATCTTTTTGTCAGCTCTCAGTAACAAAGTGAGAGTATGTGTTACCACCCAAATGAACATTATTTTCATAAAGGGTATGAGAAAAAATAAATCTGAACTCTACTGTATACAACTGTGGAAATATCCCTGCAAGTTATACACCATATTTACCAACAGTACATTGTGACGAGGATAGGACATGCCACAATGTCACAGAGTGATGCCATATTTAGCAAAAATTGCTTATCTACCCATATACAGGAGCAGGTTCGACCTGCTAAAGAACTTCCCGCATACCATTGGTTCATATATATGCTCATTATCTCTTTCATTGCTTAGGAGCATGACACAGTTTCTGAAACAAGCAATCTGTTGTCTCTTCTTTCATAAATGAGCAAGAAAAATCAGAGAAAGAAATATTACAGAAGGTTGAATTGGTGAAATAACCAACTGTAGGCACTTCTCATCATTTGTCTTTTAAATGAATAGTAAAAAGTCATAAAAAAGAAACAGAGTGAAGATATGACAAAAAAGGAAGGTTATTATCCTAGTAATCTTTGTTACCTTTAATACATAGACGAGAAACCACAGAAGATGGTGTCTTAGATTACAGCTCCCTGTCATTCAGATTTTGAGTATCTTTCATAATCTCAGCATCAGAAGGAATAAAAAAAATACCCATTTAAGAAACAATACATTTAACATACAGTAAAGCAAATTTTTAAGAATATACATAAATACACACTTGCATACACACATATGCACACACAATTACAAAAAGAACTGATTTGCAGAGTTCAAATTTGTATGAAAAGACAGAAATAGAAGAGATAATCTCGCTGCCTTTCAGACATGTGCCTCATACACAAAGGCTTCCAGGACTCCTGCATTTTCCCTCTGCTTTCATATTTTTCTCATTTCCAGAATTTCTAGACGGAAAGTAGTAATCAGTAAACACACTACTATGAGATTCAAACTAAATAAAGAGTTTAACCTTCATCTACACAATACTTTGTATTTAGCCATGATGAAATGAAACTAATGAACTAATGAAAGTAGAGAACTAGTTTCATTACTAATCAAACTGAGAAAATATTGAGTCTAATAAAATATTAAAAAGTTCATATAGGTGGCTTTCAAAAAACATTTCAGAATTTTACCCCATGTTCTGTACATAATACCATAGAGTGAATTACAGAAGTACTTCAAGCCTTCAGACAGTCCCATTCAAGTATTTCAAAACTTTAAAAGACTCAGCTTACATTAATTCCCTTTTAGAACATGAAACAAAACTATTTATAATTCCTGGAGGAAATTGCCCTATAATCTTACTGACTATTAGCACCATTAGCATCCATGTTACCACAACATTGTTTCCCAAACACAGGCAGAAAAAAGTTTATGCCTTTCCTTACCAGAAAAATGTCACCCATGTGACACTCAAATTCCACCTGAAACACAAGGTTGTGATTGACAGTCTTTTGTGGAAATCCCAAGGCATACTAAATTGTGAATGAGGGCTGTAACTGGCAGTGGGAACTCAATGGTCAAACATTCTTCTGGAATGTTAACAACATTTCACAGAGATAAAATCTCTAAAGCAAATTCTAGAGGGTGCTGCAAATAATGATATGGTAAATAATTTAAAAACAAAATCTAACATAACCTAGAAAGACAATTCCCGTTTTGGCTTCACTTACTCATAATTGTTACTTAACTAAGAATCTAGCTAGATGAATGAAAACTTTTTGTTTGTTTTAGATGAGTGCATTCTGGTTATTTATACTGATAACAAAGTACTATTTTTCTATCATCTAAAGGCTAGAAGATGAGATTGATATTCTACTTAAAACACTGCAAGGCACTTGTGGGAGTTTCATCTTTCACAACGAAAACGCATGAGCAACTATTATAAACCCAGTAAAGTTTTTGCAGAGTTTCTATTATAACTGATACGTCTCTGGGTGTGTGTGCTGTCCCAGGAGTATTGTTCTGGATTGATAAGCATCTTGATAATGAAATGCTCAATTACAGCTTTGAAATAGATAATTATAAAGGGAGGGTGTATTTTCCAGTTAGGGATTTTGTTTTGATTTTTTTTTTTTTTTTTTTAATTATCAGTGCATGAAAGGCAGCTGTAGAAGTTCTGACTGTACTGTCACCTCTTTGGAAAGAAACTACATTTTGTTGCTCTCTGTGCATAAGTTAAATTGAATTGCTAGTTATGACTGGTATGGGAGTTTTATTTACAACTGTCAGGGTGTGCAGCCAGCTGTAACCAATTTTTCAATATCTTGAAAAGCCTCGTTTGAAATATACAGACGTGAATGACTTTGGGACCTTGTTGTTAGTAAACAGTAACATTTTTCAAAACATTTTCCAATCCTACTTCTTCAGTGTAAAAGAAAAAAATCTTTAAAGAAAGGTACACATTATGTATGATCTGCATAACTTTAGCATGGTATGTGAAAAGGCCAAAAAACATGTTGGTGGTATGTCCAAGTTTGGGCTAGTGTTTCAGACTCTCTATTATGTATATCATAATGTTAAAACCACCTTCTGCCAAGCAAAGTGACTCATTTTTTATGAGGTTTAACAGCAAATGAATGGGCAGGGAAAGTGCTTTTGATTTCAAGGGCTAAAGTCAGGAGAAAAAACTGTGAGTATTTCCTTTCCTTAGTGCTCTGCATATTACAGCAAGCTCTCAATTTTAAAGGAGGTTTTCTACTAAAGAAACTTACTCAGCTGTTGAGCTGATGTGCTAGTTTGAATGGTTTGCTCACTGAAGGTGCTAGAAGATACACAAGAATTATGATTTCATTTATCATTTATAAATTAGAATAACAGAGAGAACTTGATTAAGTGAGAAAATGCAGGGATGTATCCCAAGCAATCTCTAACCCCTTGATATCCAAAACCAGAATTCCTTGGTCCAAATCTCGGCATAAAACACATTCTCCACTGCTGCCAGCACAAGGTTAATGATGCTTGTTTGAACACAAACAGGAAAGTCACAGACTAAAGGACAAGAGAAGGAATAAAGTAGGAGGTTTTTTATGCCTTAAACAAAAACTAAACTTGATAAATGCGGTCTTGTTCAAGTGCCTGTACATGTGTCTGTCATGTCTTTTGAGGTCCACAGTATGCAGACTCTTACCTTACTCTTTGTAAAATTTACTTCACAGTCATTTCTTAGTTATTAGCACTGTGGAAACCAGGACTACTTCTACAAATTATGTCATTGTTGCATTCTCCTTGCTTAAAGATTCTGGAACCAAAAATAAAATAATTTGCTTCAATAATTAATTTTATTTTTGCAAGTCAGTTCCATTAAATATCAAAATAAATGTGAATCACTATTTTTACATTTTAACCAATATAAACTCTTTTTCTTTCTAATATTTAGGCATAATCTTTAGGCCAGAAAATAACTAGCCCGGATACCTTAATTTAGTCATGTCACAACTACCATATTATCACATGGACACTTCCACATTAAACAATTTAATTTGAAATGTTGTAATGGAAGATCCAAATTTCCAGACCAAACTTCTACCGGTTTTTGTGTCAGAGACTACTTGGAATCTAGGACAAAGCTGTACACTTGTTTACTAAGGTACCAAAAATTACAATTGATTTGGGAGGATGGCTTGAATTTATCTACATAGAGCTTGTTTTACACCTTACCTGTGGATTTGAGAATGTACCGGAATGTGTTGGTGTACTCCATTTGTTCCTATCATCAATTTTTTTTTATTTTTATCAATAGTTTCCTTTATTTCTTTAGCTGAGATCCTGAACAAGCACATCTACAGAAGAGCCAAACCAGTCATCTAATTTGGCATCGAATTTGGTATCCAGAAACAGATAAATGCTAACTGAAACGCAAATCTTTCTCAAACGATTTCAAACAAATGTTCTGCCTTTTTTTTTCTGAACTTCTTTCGAAAGGTAAAGAGTTGGAAACTTCCTTAAGTTCCTAAAGAAATAAAAAAATATAAAAATCTATGCTGATACCCAATTTTCAAACTTAAGATCAATCTGTAAAATGTTAAACCAGATCACTGCACAAAATTGACAAATGTAGAATGTGGAATTTCATTCAAAAGTCATTTAAAGCAAAGTATCATAATAGAAGTGATTACAATAATTTCTGCATTTACGACTCCCTCATAGAATGTATTGGTATTTGATGTAATTACATTCCCATTTTTTGATACTATTTAAATGTCTGGACCAATTCTATTATTTTTTCAATGTTCTGCTACTGTTTAATTAGAGAAGTACGACAAAAAATAATCCGCTTATACACCGTTCTTCTTCATATTTTGTTTTCTCTTTAACAGACTTCTAACTTAATAATCATTGCTGTCACCCTCGCCTTTTCCTCAAAGTGACATCCAAGAAGACTTAGATACTGAAATCCCTCAGAAATCAGGCACATTTGAAATTTTATTTTAAAAAATAGAAACTGGAGCTCTGTGAATTTATGTTGGAAGTAACATCTATGTTAGAGAATAAAAAATGAACACACTGAAAGATTATGCTGCTTTTCTGTAGGAATATCCAACTGTGAACACATACAGCTGTGTATAGTCCTAGGCTATCACTTTTCTGTTATCCACAGAAGTGAAGTGAATTATGGCTTACTAATGGATCTGAAATCATGAGCAAACTCTGTATACATAAATACTCCTGGAAAAGTGTTCTTTCCTGACTCAGCATCACAGACACAATATTGGACTCTAATACTAACTGAATCTAAGACATCCAATATTCCACTTAGTTACAGAAAGGTCAGTAAGCATTTAAACAAATCTTCATCTTTAAGCAGTTGAGGTAAATGGACTGATCCCTCCATGGCCTCAAAGAATCGTTCTTTAATTTCTAAGTGATGTTTGCAGATCTTTATATTAATTAAAACAAACAAAAAAACAAACCTCACCTTCAAGCATGGTCATGGGGACATTCTCCTGAGTACTAAAAGATCAGTAAACTTCCTTTAAAAATGGGTCTGTAAGAGAATTCTTATTTCCACATCCTGAAAACACTGGATATCCACTTTACAACAAGATGTCAGTCTTCATCACACTTACCTACATATAACACATCTGCAAGAAGTAGGAATTATCAGACTGCCTAATTATCAGATGACTGACAACAGAACCTATTTGAATGACTTGTGTTTTTTTTCCCTGACTCTCTGTAAGACCTTTTATTAGGCAAAAAATTATATCTCTTAGCAAGACTTTCTCCTGCTACGGTGCACGCACACCAATTCAATTGTTCTTCTAATAAATCGTGAACTAAAAAGGAAACTTTATTTGTTCCTTAAGGTGATTTCAGCATGTCTCTTTTAAGCCACACTAAATCAAATTTTTCATAATGCGTGGAGTACGTATGTGGAGAATCTATATTTTTGCACAGAGATACATCTAGTTGCATAGGTGTATTCTATGGACATGTAGAAATTATTTTCTTATACTTCCATAAATCATCAGAATTACAAAAAAAAAAAAAAAAAAAAAAAAAAAAAAAAAAAAAAAAAAAAAAAAAAAAAAAAAAAAATCAGGGAAGACACTTGTACCAGAGGCAAAACTTTTTACATCAACAGTTCAGAGTAAAATCACTGTTTTACTGTTCAATTACTTAAAGTGTGAATGACAGACCATGACATGCTGATAGAGCTCACCCTTGTCTCAGAGAAACTATTTGCAGTTCACAATATTCACTTCCCAAGCCTGACATGATAAAATAACCAAAAACAACCCCCAAACCAAAACAGATGCAAAGCTAAATTTAAAAGATATATTACATGTCTTTCAAACAATGAAAAGTGCAGTGGACTGAATCTGGTAAATACTACCTCTTACTCAAAGCACCTGCTTTTCTTATCAATTCTTTCTAGAGGATTCTCCAGAGTGCTTCCACTACATTTTCATTTCAAAGAACGTGAACAGTCAGTTGAATTTTTATCAGCAAAATGTGACAAGACAGCAGATGGGATACACAAAAAATTGAAATTATGTGTACATAAATCTATATATTGTTTCATTTATATATAACAATTATTTCAAAAGTGTTATTGTAAAACTATAATGTGGACACGCAATTATTTACTTTTAATATAACAGACGAATATATAATTTAAGGATAATTAATAAATATGTTGCTTAGAAACTCTGAGAGATGTCCACTTAATAACAGCTGTAATCCTAGTTTATTAAATACTTATAACCCTTCTGAATTGTTTTGTATACTTCTTCCTACAGGTGAGTGTGAAAGCACATAGGTTCTCTAGTCAGTGAGAATAACTGCTTACACATGTTCCCTTTCTTAATATTCTCTTTGCAACTGAACCAAGAAAGGACTCCAAAACCACACAAGTGACCTAAGGTCATGTAAATACTCTCTTCCTACCTGGAAAGAAGAAAAACTTGCTTAAATTCATCCTTTAGAGCTATTGTAAGAAATAGGTATCACTATCCCTTGCACATCAGTGAGAGCTAAGTCTCACTTGAAATGTCTGCTATGGAAGCAAAGTTCTACACTTCTCTTTCATTCTATATAGGTCATTATTCAGATCATGGACCTCAGACACTGAAGGTCTGTAAGAAGCAGAAATTCATTCCTAATTCTAAACTGGCACAAAAATGAAGCAACCTAAAATTGCAAAGAATTTCTAAATTTTGAAATGGTCATATGATTACAGAGGGAATGAGGCATCTCCTTTAACTTTCTAAAATTATGTTTTACTGATACATTATAACATAATATCAAACAAATACCAGTTATTATTAGTTATGATAATTTAGAAATAAACTATTATAACTTATTTATGGATCTCAGAATATCTTTATTTGAACAGACATATAAATTTTAATACATGTGGACATTTCTCTGATTTTGTTATTTGCTAAAGCAGTAACATTGCAGTAAAAATTACCTGGAGTAAATTTCAATGCCTTGGAAACAAACACAGAGACTGTGAAGAACATAGAATGACGTAGAATTATAAATCAGAGAACCAAAAGAAATATGGTATCCTGATTTAAGAGTTTCTTTTAATCGTGCTTTGATTATATTAGCGTTAATAGCCAAAAGACTAGAATACCATTCTTGCTCTCCAAAATCCAAGATCTTATCTATATTCTAAAGATTACAGGTAGAAAAATTCTGAATGCAAAGTCCATTGAGGAAAGCTATGCTCTAAAAAGAAAAGACAGAATTCAGCTGTCTGGCCAATTTCAATTACTTGTCCTGAAACTAACAAAAAAACATGCTCCCCAAAACCTCAATACAATGCAGTCTTTTAGCTCATATGTACTACCACTACTCTTTGACATTGTAAAAGCCACACTATTTTAGAACTGATATATTAAAAGAATCTCACAAGAAGTGTCAGAAAACCAATTAATTCCCAAAATTAAAAAAAAATAAACCACATTTTCATATTAATTTGATAGTAAATTGCAAAAATTACAGTCATAGAAGTGAAACTTCAATTCATGCCATTTGTCTGCATCCATTGAAAATTTTATTATCTATGGCTGCCAACTTCTTTCACAAGCAGAAAACAGATTCTTAGTAAGCCATTTTCTATTTCCTTATTTCAGAAAAGAAATAGTCAACATATACACCAGTGCAAAAATCTGGACTAGTAGATTTTGGTCATAGCAGCAAATACTAACTACAAGCATGAAACTCCTCGATAAAAGTAGAAATCTGACCAGACTAAAACTGACAAAAGACGAATTACATGACTACAGTGGGCTGCTCCAAGTGATTTTAAAAATCTTTGCCATTAAGTGTTTGCCAGGCTAGTACTGGTAAATAGTCCTAGTGTCCTTAAAAATCTCAGATTAAACACCTGAACACCAGAACAGTCTAAATGGTAGTCTACATGAACAGAACTAAAAATGAAAACCAAGTCCTAGTTTGTTGGAAAACTAGAAAGAAACTGGTGTGAAACACGATCTGTCAACCTATCAATCAATCAATCAATCAATCACAAAAACAAGGCTGAGTAAAATGTGTTAAGTATTCCTCTAGTATTTTGCAAACCAACCAAAGTGCAGTCTTTCGAGATGGTTCACCTAGTTGTCTCAGAGAAAACAGCTCTTTCATGAACGTATTTTTATCATACAACACAATAATTTGTAAATGCCCAAAGTTCAAAATTACTTGCTTAAAGTCAGTATTTTAGCCTGATAAATAGCTAGTTTGTTTTCTCCTTCTTTTCATAAAACAGAAAAGAACAGTGCTATCCTTTTAAACTTAAAAGGCTTTTTTTTTTTGTTTATAGCAAGTATAAAGCTAATAGTTTAATGTCACAGTCTTAACCAGGATAATGTAGTATCAATACTGTTTTCAAAAAATGAAGAAGTTTTATCTTGACATTTTCTTAATTAGTTTTTGCAGTTTTTACTTAACAAGCCCAAAAATTTATTTGAAGTTAGAAAGCTAAAGTAATAATCAAAATCAAACTATATTGTTTGAAATATTCAGTGGTGTCAACTGGTTTTTCTTCTTACTGAAAGTGTGGAAGACCTACCCTGTTTGGCCAAAATAAACTGCTTCAAAAGCAAGTCCACATAGTAAAAAAAGCATTATACTTGTTTCTAAATACATTTTACATACACACAAAAACCCAACAGAAAAGAAATCAAAACAAACAACAAAAAACCCACAATGCACGAAAAAACTTGCAAAACAAAATTCAAACCCCATATACTTAAAAAAATATATATACAGTAAAACTCAATGAGTAGAATATGGTGAGCTAGAAAATAGGGTAAGGTCTCGACTTTTTGATCAGGAAACTATACACATGCCAAAAAATCTCTTCAGAGTCCACTGAAAAATTTTCAAAATTACAGCAAATTGAAGTTTGAGTCCAAAGCACCTATTTTTGAATCACCTCACTAGTATCTGTCCTAGGGTGACTTTATGATGTTTGTATCCCCAATCGTCGATTCTGTTTGTGCTGTATATTGAGTTTCTGTATCTTTAAGACTGATTCTGAGAGTGAACCAGGGAGAGAAGACGCGCGGAGTTTGTTTGAGAAACAACCTGACTCCCACACATTCTTTCGTCTGTACTCCGGTTTTTGGAGGCACGGACAGTGGTGGGCCAGAGATCTTTTTGCTTTTAGTTAGTTTTAGCTAGCTGAGGCAGAAAAG
>VZUI01060588.1:0-28675 GCA_013401135.1 Cettia cetti | reverse complement strand
GGAAAGGAAAGGAAAGGAAAGGAAAGGAAAGGAAAGGAAAGGAAAGGAAAGGAAAGGAAAGGAAAGGAAAGGAAAGGAATGTAATCCTAAGGTTATAGATCTCAGCTGAAAGAAGGTGGACCTGAAACATACCTGTTTTGCATGGAGCTAGCCAGTTGTCCAGTGGACCACACAGACAATCTGAAGAATCACAGACACAATGAAATTGGGTGAAGAATTCACAGAACAAATAGTTATAAAAGCTAATAGGACTCACAGTAAGTTAAAGTTGAAGTTTTCAAGTCTAACGTAAATGATACATAATACCATCAATATTAATAAAAGCTTGAGTCCAAATGTATTTGCTTTATAGCATTAAATCCAGTGAATGTTCTGCTCTGTGTGTCATTATGTAGAGAATGCAGCTAGCAAGAGATAAGTCTCAGATAACTTCCATCCATGACTTACAATGTCTTTGTCAAGAGCTTATTGCTGGAGCAATGGTGGTGCCATATTTATTTTGGTAAAGGTCTGAATGTCATTTAATGAATTTAACTAATTTGGGATAACTTAAGTGGTGATACTGCTCAATTCATTAGTATACACTATCTGCGTAATTCACTTCATGGAGTTAACAATCAACATAGGCGTGTGTATTCATGTGAAAGAAAGGTAGTTAAAATTTCATCCATACATTTCACTGTTGTTTTGAAACAGAGAGATGCTGTAAATCATCATCTACTTCATAGATGACATAAAAGATATGGTCAGTTTACAGCATCTTCTTCCTGACTGCCAGATATATCATAGCTGATGCTCATGGACTTGGTCCTTGATCAAAAGCCTTCAAAGGTGGGAAAAATGCAGCATATGGCCATGACTTCCAGCTAGCAAGAATTGTAGGTACGTCTCTGGAGTTGGACAGACAGCTGGGGAATACTTTTGTTTCTATAATCACCTCGACCTGTGGAAATAGCAGTGGTCTGGGGAAAAGTAAGCCTCTGTAACTGTGCTTTATAGAGAGGGGACAGCAGAAGCTCACAGAGAGGCAACTGCCATGCTTAAAGGGGAAGAGCTCTGTGCAGGCACATAACTATTCCAGTATCATAACGCTGGAGTCACTTACTGTAACGGCCAGCTAATGGGGAAAGGTGAAGAAGAAGCAGTTTCCAAAGTCCCACTTCACTTACAGTAAATTAATGCCTGTGGTGAAGACAGATAAACTGAAGGTAATAACAAAGTTAGCAATCTTACATCTTGGATTCTATTCATCTAGTTGAGTCCAAGGAATATGCTTTTTTTACCAAAGCACGTTCCTCCTCTTCAAACTGCATTTCTGAACATATTTCAGTCTAAATTGCTGTGCATTGCACACTAATGCTGATGCCCTATCAGTACTTATAAATGCTAACTATTTTTAAATTCTCAAAATTTAGATTACTATAATTCATCATATTCTTCAGCAAAAGTTTACTAAATAGGATTTTTTAAGTGAGAAGAAAATCTAAAATAAATGAAAGTGTGTTTCTATTCTCATTGTAACACATCACCTGAATTCTTGGTCCTGCAAAGTGCTGGTTTCTGCTTCACAACACACACCCCAGGAAACAGCACTACATGTCAACTAAGGCAACAGGGCTATACCTAATGAGAGAGCTTTCTCTTCCCTTCAGCATCCCTGGAATTGGAAAGATCACAGAGCTTAGCAAGATAGGAATACAGGACTCAATTTCCAATTCTCTCTACAGACATGGTTTCTGAAGGGCGAACTTTTTTGAGATGGTAAAAGGATTACTCCACTGATGCATATCATCAGCTTATATTTAGGAGCAAAGCTGGAAGTGACTTGGAAAGAAGGGAATTCTCTTACCTTACTAATTGAATCGGAATGTCTTATTAGTATCCTCTCTCAGTAATCTGATATGAAAGTCACTAATATGATACGACTGTAACATAGTATTAGCAACAATATATTCTGATATGATAAGAATGCTAATGTAATACAAAGGAATGTTGCTAATGTGCTAATCGGATAAGATATTGTTAATGAGATATGAAAGACTCCATTAAAAAAATTATATTACTTCCCTTAACTTTTTGAAAATGACATTAACCTTGCATACCAGGAATACAACAAAATGATGTTTTGCTCTTTACTGGGTATTTATGATTCTTCCTTTCCCTATTTCAGCTTTGTAGGCACTGTGATTTTACTTACAGAGTACTCAGACTCAATAATAAAGAGAATAATTTGTGAGTTTTAAACCAGCATTCACTGATGTGAGTTACGTAGTGTGTGGATAATATGTATATTTAAGCAATTTTCATAGAATTGCTTAGAAAAAAATTAGGATGATTAAGTCCAACCAGTAATCCAGCACTACCAAATCCAACACTAAACCATATACCCAGGTGCCACATCTCCACATCTCCACAACCAGGGACAGTGATTCCTGATCAGCCTATTTCAATGACTGACCACCCTTTCAGTGAAGAACTTTTACAGAATACCCAACATAAACCTCCTCTGTTGCAACTTAGGGCCATTTCCTTTCATCTGACCTTTTGTTATATGTGAGAAAAGACCACCCAGCTGTCTGCAACCTCCTTTCAGGGAGTTTTAAACAGTGAGAAGGTTCCATGTGAGCCTCCTTTTCTCCAGGTTAAACACTCAGCTCCCTCTGCCGCTCCTCCTAGGAGATGTTCCTTTGTTTCAATTAATCTCCAATAGTCTTTTAAAAGTTAGGACTTAAAGGTTATAACATTCAGGTGAAGGAGTTTAGTGTCATTTTCCACATCACTCAGTAAGAAACAAGGTCAAAAAGTGAGTTATTAACCACATAACTAGAAATGAATCTGTATAGAATTGTAGAATCCCTTTAGAGAGACATCTACTTTATTAATAAAATTTTTCTTTCATCTAATACTGTAAATTTTCAATTGTTCTTTTTCTTTTTTTTTTCTTTTTTTCATTTTTATTTTTTCATTTTTTTTTCATTGCTTGGTATGTTTTCAGGAATTAAAAGAATGATGGTGGTATTAAGGTAACGAATTGGAGCCCTTAGTTCCCTCATCTATGAGAGACCAAGTGTAAAACAAGACACCTGAATAAATATACTCCTCAGATGCAAGTGCATCAGTAGAAATTATGGTTTTAACAGCAATATGTATACAGAAACTGTTGGAGTCAACACACTTAAATTAATATTTAGCAGGACGAAGTTTCAGTAGAGGAATTTATAATTAGGTGCTGATTTGTGCATCATTGGGATATATACTATGCTACATTAAATAAAATATTAACACCACCCCACCCCCTGCCCCGCCACTGAATTATGGCACCTAGAACTCAGCTTTTTTTAAAAAAGGGGGAGTTTTAACTGGTTTTTTTAAAATAAACAATCACAGTTACTGTCAGCAGAAATTCCTATAAACGTGTGTGAGGCGTGTGTTTTGGTTTTGTTTTGCTTTTTTTCTTCTTAACTTTTGCATTGTGTGAGGTCATATTTTCATTGTTAAATTGACATGACTTTCATAACAGTTTCCTCCATTTTAGTGCCTGGCACTCTGTAGACAAAATGTTTCTTCCAAAGAAGAGTGTGTTACTACACAAGTTAGAAAAAGGCACAGGACACATAACCTCTCTTCTTTTGCTTCTTGGCTCCTTTTTTTGTGCCATTTTGGCAAAGTTGCAGAGTTATTTTGTGGTTTAGATTATCTGCAAAATGGTTGTATTAATAATTACCTTCTTGCAGAGGTAATTATAAACTGTTTAATACTGATTAATAATTAGAAATGTTTTAATCCCCTTACAGGAAGGGAATTAAATGCAAAGTACTATTATGACTGTTAATAATGCACAGTGAACTTTCATGCTTATATGTAGTGGTTTCCTCTTTTATCCATTTCCCAGCTTAACACTTACTTTTTAAATTGAAACTGTATTAGGCAAGGTTATTCAGGAGAAAGTAGAATGGTGGATGCAAGGGTAAATTGAGGTAGAGGGTGGGTTATTGAAAGGAAATGAAGCCACTGACTTTATTGTGTCTTACAATAGAATGGAGGAAAGCAGCACAAAAGAACTATTAGTATTAATATGAATAATGACCCATAAATATTCCACTTGTTAACCATGTAA
This sequence comes from Cettia cetti, assembly GCA_013401135.1. Classification (NCBI taxonomy): domain Eukaryota; kingdom Metazoa; phylum Chordata; class Aves; order Passeriformes; family Sylviidae; genus Cettia; species Cettia cetti. The sequence goes on along the minus strand of VZUI01060588.1, from coordinate 24,558 downwards.
TCAATTCTGTGGTCTCAATGGGTGTCTATCTTCCCTTTTGTATATTTGTATATTATAATTTAAATGCATATATTATAAAGACTTTTTTGGCTTACTGGCTTAATGTATGAGAGACTATTCATTAAGCAGTCAGATATTTATTCATTTCTATTGGATTGGAATTGCAAAGTCCTTGCTTAGCAGATTTAGTAACTAAGTAGTTATTCCATAGGGTAGTAAGGTTAACATGGGAATGATGAAGGGGTTTCTAAAGCTGACAGAGGCATCTGATTCTCAGCTCTGGGTACTGTTCGTAGACATATTGTTCAGATAGGTACTGTCATTGTCACCCTTTTGGATCCCCAGTGAGCTTCACACCAGAAAAAAACCATACATTTGTTGTTAAACTGTAGCCTGATGACACTGAGTACTTTTAGGTTGGCAGGCTAAAAATGGAAAGTTAGGACACTTGTCACACTATTCTTGATGACAGTATCAGACAGAATATTTAATTTTATTGGTATGAAGTTTTCTGCATTGTTTTGTCTACAGAAAACAAGCTTATTTGACTTCAAGTTGACTACCTACTACTTAAGAGAGGTTTGGGGTAGTGGTTTCTGGAAATTATTGAAGTAAAAAAAAAAATCCAACACCTTTATCCTTGCTGTTCTTTCTTACTGGGGTTTAGAACAGGTGCTGTGGTTTAACTCCAGAAGGAGCCATGCAGCTGGTCAATCACTCCACCTCATGGGATGAGGGAGAGGATTGTAAGGGGAGCAGTGAGAAAATTCAGGACTTGTGTTAAAGAGAGTTTAAAAGCAAAAAATAATATATGTGTAAGGAAAGAAAGAAAAGGAGATTCACTAAATTCACTATCTATCAGCAAGTAGGTGTTTGGCCATCCCAGAACACTTTACATGGAATTGAGGAGAATGAGTGCCATCACTCTGAATTTCCCTACCTTCTTCCCACTACCCCCAGCCATTATTGCTGAGCATGATATGGAACTTCTCTGTGGACTTTTGGGGGGTCAGCTGTCTCCCATGGGTCACCTCAAGAGTTCTTATGCATCCCCAGTCTAATTAATGAGGGCAGAAAATACCTTGCTGCTGTCTAAGCTCCGTTCCACAATAAATTAAACTTCTCTGTCAGCAACAGTTTCCATCACAAATACAAAGCATAACCCCATAAAAGGAGCTATGAGACAATCAACTTTATCCCAACCAAAATCAATACAATAGGTGAAATAAATACTGGTTTCTAAACATACAGTGTCAATATAACTTGCTTATTAATTTCTTACAGGTAAATGGCTTTCCCAGCTATAAATCATATATATAATAATAACACTCAAAAACAAGTAGTCCAAGAACATATTTCCTTAGAAAGATTTTGAAATTTACAAGAAAAATAACAAAAAAAAAAAAGAAAAAAAAAAACAACCTGAGAAAAGGACCCCTCAACTTATTTTATTTCTTACAATGCTATTTTTTTTACCATAAGGCTTCAGCTGCATCTTCAAAATGTAACAAGTTAACTGTAGGGGGTGTGTTGTATTCTGGATATTTGAGTTGTCTAAAATGTCACTGAAGTTCTAGGAAAATGAATATTCAGTGACCATAAAGGTCAATCAAATAGTCAGAGAAGCTTGTAGATGTGGAAGAATAGGGGAACATCTGCATAAACATACGGAAGCAGTCCAGCTGCTGACCCTTGCTCTCACACAGATGTCTGTCTACTCTCCTTCTCAAGTACAGGTATTTATATAGGAAAAGCTGTGCAGAAAGACATATGGACAGCCACATGTTGATGGATGGTTGGTTGGCTGTGGCTGTCACTGAGCAAAGAGATGATGAATAATTTTGCTAGGGATGAGAGCCAGTACTTTTTGCACCTTGCACATTCTGGAAGCTGGAACTCCTTATTGACATATCGCTGAGGGGACAGCTTTCCCAAAAAGCATCCCGGATTGACCTGTCACCCAGTTGTTACAGGACTAGTTTTCAGGTGCTCTCTCAAGTCTTTAGCACCATTTTGCTTAGAAAAAAAGATAAAACATTGATACCTGTGTCCCACCTGCTAGATATTTCAGTTTGAAAGGTGGGAAAAGAACAAGGTTTCAGTCTGGAAGGGAACTTAATCATTTCACTTGTAACTCTCTTCAGATTTCTCATGGATTTCCATTACTGTCTGCATTAATAATGTTCCTTACTACCTCCCTCTTCCTTGCACAAATTTGGGTTCGGTTCCATCTATTCCTTTCCTTCTGATAGACTACAGAACTGCACATCTAAAGTCATAAATTCTCACAAGTATGATGCACAATAGAGATTTAGAAACTTTGCCTTTTGGGTCCAGCAAAGACTCCAGAATCTCTCTTGATAGCATTACCTTTTTAATTTTTGAGGTGAACCATTTTCTGTAAAATTGAAATCTTTTATCTTAAAACCATAGATCTTAGTTGTGACCTTGCACCTTTTAAACATGTATAGGAGTCACTAGGGAATGCTGTTTTTCCGATTTTGCCTGGTCAGCTTGGACTGACTATTTTTTACTACTTGAGCAACAGCTATCCTACATATTATTATACAGGATATAATGATTGTTCTTTGGATCATTGAGAAAAGGTATTCCACAAGGTTTTGTTTGTTTATTTGTTTGTTTCTGCTTTGTTTTTTGGGTTTTTTCCCCTTGGTTTTTCACCGAGATGGATTATCAGGGGTATTGGAAATCACAATTTCGATTTGTTTCATGTATTTTAGCTAAGATAATCATAGTGCTGTTAAAAGCTGCTGTTTTAAAGAAATTAATTAATGTTCTATTGCTACTTTTCTATATTATTTAATCAAGAGATTCTCAATACCCATCTATTTGCATTTATATTGTGATTTTCAAGCAGGTACACTATATTTTTTTTTTAAAAAAAGTATCTAGAATAAACTATTAAATAAACTACTAGAGAGAAAATGCATGTCCAATTTGAGGTTTTGCCCTGTTTGCTTCAAAAAATTAATATTTTTTGATATTTTTCATGTGTTTCTGCACATTTTCCAGCTACAGAAAAAGTGCCCTCTTAAACAGATTTATATTTTAAAAAATACCAACAATGAGACCAAAATCTGTGAAAAATACACCTGATAAACTATCAGGTTTTGGTTTGGTGTGATTTTCTTTTTTGTGTTACCTGTTGAGTTAGGTGTATGATACAGATTCCTAGGGGTTTGCAAATTTGCCTTCTTTAAGAATCTCAGCCAACAGACCATATTCTGTTCTCACCTAGAAAATTTGGCTTTAATGAAAACAAACGCTCGTTATAAAATTTGAGAAGTTGCATAAACACATTTTATCACCACCTCTTGCTACAGTGTTTCCAGGATCCTCCCTCAAACAAACATTCACAGAAGTCCTAACCTAACTTTCAAGCAAGTGCCAATGTTTCACAGCTTATAGTATTGTCAGCTCACAGAGAATGCTAATATGGGTTAGAATATGGGTGTCCTTACATCTTACTTTGAGAGCATATTCTAAGCATTGATTGTTAAATATTGTCATTCACCCTTTTTTCATTTTTTTCTTAAGAAAGGGAGGTTATGAGACCAGTGAATAAGGAGGAGAATCAATTGGATACCAATCGGCCTTGCACAACACATAGAGCAAACCTGGCAGCAAGGCAGTGGTTTGTATTTTTATATAAAGAATTCAAAGGACTTAAGAGTTGTGTGAATTCAGACTTTCAGGTGTGATTCATTGGACTTTAAATAGATATACACAGAACAGACATTTTCATCTGAGCTAGTGACTGCATATTTTCTATGTAGTAAATGGAGAGAGGTAATCACATCCAAGGTATGATTCCTCTCCTTTTAAAGCAAGGTTCTAAAATATGCTGTGAAGCACATAATTCAGTTTACTGGCTGTAAGGCATGATGACTTAAGGTGCAGGCAGCACTGTACATGTTTCAAGCTTGATAAAAGCTAACTCGTAATTGTCTAAGATATATACATTTAATACAAAGATGTTTCTACTCTGCTTTAAAATAGTAAAAAAAAAATTCTATCTATGCTTTGTTTTGCAATTCTGTAAATCTCACAAAATACCTACCAATCTGGTCCAGAAAGATGTGTCATAACCATCCTTATTTTGTATTTTAGGATATGATAGAAACTAATAATAATTTAGAATTCCCTCCAGCCTTTGGAATGCCTCCAGATTAAAGTAGTAGGAATTTTTCCCCCAGAAATATCAGAATCCAGGCTGTCAGCACTAACACACATTGACTTCGGCAATACCTCACTTTTTCTTGTACTGAGAAAAAAAAACCTACCACACCATAGAAAATTCTGAAATAAAGTATATATAGGAGTTGAAAAAAAAGTGCTTCAAATGAAGAAAAAACTCAAAACAACAACAGTATGTATAGAGGGATTGGGGTTTTTTTGTTTTGGTTTGGTTTGGTTTTTTGTTTTTTTTTTTGTTTGTTTGTTTTTTTGTTTTTTTTTTTATTTTTTTGTTTTTTGGGTTTTTTGTTTTTTGTTTTTTGTTTTTTGTTTGTTTTTTTTTTAGTAGTAACATTTCCATTTCCCACAGCAAAAACTCTGGATTCCCAGTCTTTCATTTATACTCATTCCCCTATGTGCTGCTTCTTGAGTGTCCGTTTGTTTGCTATGGTAATTTATGTCATTCTGTATTGTATTATACACCTAATGCACAGCTGGTCTCCTAATGTAGATTTCTTCACTCTTGCTTTCACACAACCAAGTACTTATCTTTCCAATTATTTTCTGTGGTCTCTGATTCTCCAGGCAGCATGATATTTGTGATTGCCAAGCTTCTGGAGCAGCCTGCGTACATTCATATCCAAATGTTAATGGCTTCTACTTCCTACATGTGTAAAATGGGAATTTTTCTTTTTCAAACTGCACAGCTCATTGTTCAATGCTTCTTGGTATCATACCATGCTGCAGGAAGCATATGAAAAAGAGAAATATATTGGTTAGTTTGCTTGGATTTTTTGGTTTTTTTTTATTCAATCTGTATTGCAAAACATTGACACACACACACAAAATTAGCAATCATTTCTTAACTGTCTTGGACTGAATGATGTTGTTTCAGAGCAATTGAAACAGTTTTCAGTGCCAATCTGAGCATTTTCATGGACTCAGCTAGACATGGACAGTCAGACAACTGGAAAGATAAAGATGGATCCACACCAAGATTTTCATGCATTTGCTTTACTTTACGTTTGATGTGATATATAAATGTGCTAGAGCTAAACTGAACTGGACTGAATTGGAAAGAAATAGATGCCCAGGTATCTCCACAGTATCTCAGCTAGATTCCTGAGATTCACACACCCTCAGCCACAGTACAAGTGACTGGGGAAAAGTTGTTCTGTTGGAAGAGAATAGGCATATTTTTTAAAGCCAGAGGTAACTCAGTGTGAATGCTTCATTGTGGCATTTGCAAAGGAAAGATTAAGAGCTTCCCATACCATTGCACCGTGTGAAGACACCAGAGTAGATTGTGAATAAAATAGTTTGAGAATGAATGGCAGCAGTGGTGCTGCTTTCTGCTGCATGAACCCTTGTAAGGGATAGAAGTTTCTCTAGGACTTCCAGGTTATTCGTAAGAGAGATGCTGGCAGAGATGCTGGCAGAAGACTTTTCACACTGAGAACCAGGACACACACAACATCAGGCATGCAACCCACCAAAAAAACCCACAAAAACAAAACAAACAAAGAAAGAAATGAAAAAGACAAGACACTTCAATTTCTTCCATCTCCTATCTTCTATCTTCAATCTCTTCCATCAAACACAAAAAGTGCGTGTTTTTTAATAGTGCTGCTGTTAAATGGTTTCGAAATATTTCAGTTTTGCATGGAGGCTTTCTCAGAACTGCTTCAAAGAATCAGAATAAACAGGAAGCAGAAGACACCAAGGAATGCATACACCACCTATGCACCACCCACTGTGGTAATTCACTCAAGAGAGAGGTACATAAAACCTTATGCTACTTTTGAAAACAAAGCAAGCCAAACACATACAAAATAAAATAAACAATGAACAAACCAAACCAAATCCCTTGGGAATTTCCATTTCATCTTTGTCTCCCTAAGAGGATATAAAAGCATAAGCGGAGAGGAGGGGTAAATCCCATCTTAAATCTGATGACTGATTGAGCATCTCCATACTGTGTATCCCAGTGGGTGCAGGAGAGCATGAAATTCATTACTTTGGTGTCTGTGCTGCTTTCTCCTGTTACCCTTGGAGCATTTTGGCTAATATACTGTTGCTTGCTAAGATCATCACTAACTGAACGATTTTCCTCCACCTGTCTGAAGAGGCATGAAAAGTAATGGATAGGCTAAGACATCCTCTCACCCCTAGAAAATGTCCTTTCCAGGTCAAGGTTAGAGTCAGAATGGTAAGAGATGTGTGTCATGGGAGCTTGTTTCTGTTGTAATTGCTAGCAGACTAAGCAGACCCAAATCTCCAGGGATGTGGGTCCATCAGTGATAAAATGATACAAAATATTCTTGAAAAGTTTGTTTTGTTACCATTATGCTAATATTTACTTAGTGGATATGAGTTTTGCATGAAATGCCTGCAATCCAGGGAAGAATGAGGCACTTTAAATTAATAAATAACAATAACAATGATGACATGAGGGTCAAGAGAAAGAATGGTTAATGAAAAACATCAGCTGAGCTCAGTCAGAGCATGAGAGTGAATCCAGCTTGATGCGCATGGGGGAATTCTGGGAATTTAACAATTAAAGGTTGTTTCTCCACAGAAGAGGGGCCTCCATCTTACTCGACTTTGCTAATGAAGTGTAATTCATTTCACCTCTTCTCCACCTTTCAAAATCAAAGTTCAAGAGGCCGTAGCAGACAAATTTCAGAGGACAGGCATGCATACCTCTTGCAATGCCACTCATGCTCTTTAGGGAATATCCTCATGTTCTATTAATTATTGTACTTCTCTGGCATTATTATTCATGGACGAGCATCTCAAAATACTTGATTTGGCAGTGGTTCTGGAACTAATACTAATAAGTACAGGACTGTGCCTTGGGTAAAACATGGGTTATTTTCTTACGGGTACAACAGAGGGTAATAATACTCTTCACAATTCAGCCAACTTTTACCTTTTTTTTCTTCCACATCTGTAAGCAGAAGGCTGCATTTTGGTTAATTACATTAGTTTCCATACTAAAAGTGGAATTCCAGTGTTGGGAGCATAACATTGTGAACACCACTGGACCACAACCCCAAGTGATACTGGTGTCATGTGACCAGCCGTGAACTGACAGGCAGAAGTGTGAGCAGATAACCTGGTCCCACACTGCTATCAAAGATAGGAATCCAGATGTTTAATAGAGGTAATAGCTGGTTTTCAGCCTCACAAAGAGATGATAACCATAGATGTGTGTAGACTTCTTCAATAGGCAGGCTGGCAAACCCCCATCCTGCCACAGCATTTGCTTGGATGTGAGGCCAGTTTGCATTGAAGTATTTCTGCCTCAGACGATGGAGGTCATGGGGAAAAACTAACCATCAAGAGGATATTAATTAGCATCATAGCTTGCAAGGAGATTTTGCACTTACTAGGGCAAAAGAAACTGACCTTAGTATCTTTAGTGACTGAAAGAACTTCCCTTTTGAAAGTCCTTGACATTAAATCATTGTTTTCTATGGAACTGAAAGGCCAAAGAATCATGTTTCAAACTGAGTGAATTAAATGACACTTTAGAAATTACATATTTTCTCATGCTTTCAGACAAATAAAGTTTTCCAATGTAAAAAAGAACAAATTATTAATTTAATTGTTTTTTGAGTTTTGTTTGCTTTTTCATTTGCCTGATTCTGTAATCTCATTTTAGAGTCTCAAGAAAACTGGCACTTAAGCCTCACTTCACTTAATATTTCTTGTTAAATTGGAATGTTTTTGCACCTGCATTTTGAACACTGCAGATGTTTGTTGATCTGTAACCAGGGTCCAAAATAAGATTCAGCTCTGAGTTTTTCCATGATGTAAGGACACACTCCTGTGGGACAGCATAGTCTTTCTTAAATGTGAAATTTTATCAAGTCTATTTACTTACTAACAGATGTTAAAATATATACATTCCAATTTTAAGAACTTTTAATAAAAAATCCCATTTTTATTTATTAAAAAAATTACTCAAAGTACATAAAACCTTAAAAGCAATTTTTAATTTCAAAGATAGACTGGCATTCTATCAATCATCCAGCTGCATAAAATCCTGCCATGAACTGCACTGAGAAAAATTCACTTTTTTTTTTACAAGGATGTGAATTCTTCTTCTGACTACATAATAAATATTCTTTAAAATACATATATGTGTATATATATATATGTATATGTGTATATATATATGTGTGTATATATATATATACACAAGCCTTCAAAGATTTTGACTAATCTTGGCATTTCTTTGCATATTGGATATCTGTGTGAAGAGCAGATTACAATGCTTAACACTCTAATACATGCCATGAAAAATTTCATTGACACTCCCATGCTGAATTGTTAGCTATTTAAAGTCTGTCATAGTACATGCATTTCTGCACATTTTTGCTAGAAATTGCTTTGTATGGGATGTTTTTAAAATAGAGAAATTTGGTGCATGTCAAACAACGTGGAATATGTATTACAATTTATATACACGTCTATCTATCTATCTATCTATGCTAAAAGGAAACAAGACGGACAATTTCAGGACATGTAATAACACACCTTGTATTTGTGAAAAGTATATGGCAATTAGTACTACAGTTTTAGAACAATGTGTGCTGTTATAGCTTTAATTCCAAAAATATACATACTCTAATATGGTAGTTGTCATCCCAGAAATATACGTGCAGTGATAGTTGTCATTATAGAAATATACATACTGTGATACCTGTCACTGTGAAATACATACTCAGTAACAGATGTCAGCAATGAAATATAATAATAATAATCATAACATCTAGCATTTTTCATCCTGGGTCCAAAAGAGCTTCAAAAAAAATAGTATCATGCCCAATTTTCAGATGGAGGAATTGCTGTCCAGAGAGGATAAGTGTTCTGCCCAAGGTCATGAAGAAGACTCACGGTGGAGGTGGGAAGGGAAAGCAGGTTTCTTTTCTTGGACATTATATCATATCTCATCGAAATTGGTCTGCATGTGAAAAAAAATGGATAGTCTCCCACAACGGGACCTGAGACTGTTTAGAAACTGGCAGGACTGGCTCAGCACCTTCCAGAATCAAGGCCCATTCCTCTTGAACAGAGATAACAGTACAATTCATAACAAATCATTTGTCTGAACAAATTAGCTTCCTTCTCCTTCCCAGCAGATCACAGCCTTCTCAGATTTATTTGCTCTCTAACAGACTTTTCTGCCTATTATTATTATTATTATTATTATTATTATTATTATTATTATTATTATTATTATTATTATTGTTATTATCATGTCTGTGGAAACACTGCTTTTGGTTGTTTTGGTTTTGGTTTTGTTTGTTTGTTTTGGGGTTTTTGTTTTTGTTTTCCTTTTTGCTCTTTAAATAGCATACTCATTTGCAATTGGTCAGAGAAATTTCATAATATTAATACAGTCCTCTTGACTGTGTACAAGACCAAGCACAGCTCACTGAAAATATTTACGTCTTTAAAACTACTACTGCAAGAAGTAATAAGTGTTTGATAAACACATTCCTGGCAGAAAAACTTGATATCTTGAACATTCATACAAAATTGAGTGTCAGAGAATTAATTTAGGTTGAAATTCACATAGGCTTTTTTATAGTGTTTTTCGGACTCCAGAAATTACATATATTAACTCCTAAGATTAGTCTCCACACAAAACCTGATGCAATTATAAGGGTTCAGCACAAGAAACACTGATAGCAGAACATGAATGTCTGAATGTTGTTAGAAAAAGTAATATTATTTAATAACAGCAATACTGCCATTACAATCCTGGTCATTGTGCAAGGCATGGTATGAGCGTAGCATGGAATGATACAGTTATTTAAAATGGCCTTTGAAATGAGAATATTTTAGTCAGTTATTTTTATTTTGACACAGTACTGCTGACAGGTGAACTTTTTACAGATTGGAAGTAGAAGTCTTTCTCTCTTGAGACTCTAAAAATATACAGCAAGCCCATGTTCGTAAGACCACAAATTTCCAAAATAAATTCCTAGAGAATTAACAATGTGAAAGTTTTGGTAGCAATTTGTCTACAAATGCTTTTTTGTATAATTTCTATAAAACTATTTGTGTTCAAACCTTGTTCTTTGCCCCTTTTCCATCCACGTGCAAATCAGCAATGACTGAAGAGAACTCTGGCATAATGAGTCAATCAGCCAAAAACTTCCTTCAGCTTTTTCTTTTCTGTCTTCCATTATAACTACTAAATTTCTGAAATTGTTCCTATTTCCAGTATGTATGTATGTATGTATGTATGTATGTATGTATGTATGTATGTATGCATGTATGTATGTATATGTATATGTATATGTATGTATATATAGATATATATCTTGCCTTACTGATGGAGACAATACAGCGCAATAGGAGACCATCAAATATTTCATGAAGTAAAGAACTAAATTTATATGAAAATGTTATCATCAGCAGTAACCACAGAACTAAAATTTATGCATGTGATGACTGTCTCTTAAGATGAAGGAAATATTTGATGGGAAAAAAATCCCATTAAAATGGAAAACATTAGCACATCCTCATATTTAATTCTCTAGGAGATGAGTTGGAATCTAGAACCATCCAAGAACATTTTACTCCAGTAAGACAGAAGAAAATTCAACAATACTTTGAAGTATCCAGGGCTCTACTTCTCCTGGGAGTGTTCTGGAAGGCTGTAATGGACATACTTGGTTTGTGGTGACTAAGAGAACTGCACATACTTCAAAATTATGCTGGCAGAATGCTGTGGAGTAGTTGTTTGGTTTTTTCCTCACAGTAGCTCTTCGCTCAGCTTTGTTGATGTGTGAGACTTAAAAACCTGGTTTTCTTCAGGAAAAACAAAGTTTATGCAGCATATAAACACTGGGCACAACCTTAGCTGACAAGTGAGCTAGACAGCTTTCAAGTCTAGTGGGAAAAAAAAGAATGGGAAGAGGGGAGGGGGACGGAAAGGAGATGAATCAGACATTTTCTCATCTCTGCTCTGAGTAATATTTATGCAAGGCCATGCCATCTTTGCACCTGTTTTTCTCATTTTCTATTCAGCTTGTCACATTTGTTTACAATTTGTCTTATTTTGTCATTTTCTTTGTGCTTTCCACTCTATGCCAAACACACTTGGAATGTATTTGCAATTCAAGAAATGTATTGCTGATGAAGTGGACCAGTTTTTGATGGGTACCCTAAAGGGAAAGGAAGGGACTTCTGTGCACAGCAGAGGTGAGAGAAGTGCGACAACAGGTCGAGCAGAATCAAAATCTTCTCCTTGCTCTTCAGTTGCAATAAGGCGAGGGCATTTAATGCTTACAAGTTTAATCCTTGTACAACAGGCAAGGGAAAAATTCACTCAGGAGGTGAAGAATTATAAAATCCCTTTTCATGCAGCCATAACTTTGAAAATAATCTAACATAAACTTTCATGGAATTGGGAAGACCTGTAGCAGGCCCTTGTTCTTCCATGCATGTAGCATATAAGAAAAGATGAAAAAAATCTATTTTAGTACATTAACATTCATGTGTGGACTTTCTGAGATATTTAAATATGTTTGTTTTGAAGCTGTGTCCTTCCTGAAAAAAAAAAAAAAAGAAGAAAGAAAAAAATAAATGAACAAAAAAACCTAGCCAACACCCCAAACAAATGAATAAAAAAGTACAAGGTGCAAAAAGCCAAATCCCTATTGGTATTAATTAATTTAAAGTCACAAAGAATAAACCAATTTGCACCAGAGATGGATCAGGCCCATTGGATTTAACATATTCCAAAATAATTTGGAAACTGTTTCTATTAATGTGCTTCTCCAGCATATGCTAGGTTTCAGCAAACAACTGCTTTTGTTTTCAGAGTTTATTTTAGGAATTAGTCACGGATTTTATTATTGAATATAAAGGTTACTAGATCTATAGTGTAACACAGTAAATGAAGTGGTAAGTGAATTCATGTTTGGTAATTTCCCACTGTAATTAGTATGCATTAAAAATGGTGCTTTGCTCCGCATTACATTTTTTTGTATGCTATAGTAATATTAAGTTTACACAAAAGTCTGTTTTGGTGCATATCTGCCTCTACGTTTACATGACACATGAGGCTAGTGGAAGGGTTACTTTACAAGGTCATTCAAAAATTGTGGCCTTGGCCTCCTGTGATCATTTCTATTCATCTTTTTGTGAGAGCCAGGGCAGGATGGGTGGGGTCACTTCCAGAGCACATGGCCACATGCCAGTAAGGCTCAGTGAATTCCTTCCCTCTGAATTTCTTCTGCACATTCAACTACCTAAATTATGCTTCCCTGCTCTCAGCTTGATCCAAACCTGCAGAAGCCAATGAATGAAAACACTCACATCTATTTCAGTGAGGGCCAGGCCTCCAAATTGCTGCTGGTCATTTCATCCCAGAAGCAGCTTTCCTGTCTTGTTCTGAGTTTACCATTTTGCTGAGTCCTTCACGCACTTGGCAATTTAGTCAGATTAAGGATGCAGCAGCCCCTTTGCTCTCTCCCTTTAAATGCACGTGAAAGTACACGCACCTCATGCAATGATTAATTTGGCTGCACAAGGCAGCACAGAAACTCTTCACTGACTCCTTCTCCTTTGCTGTGGTAGTGTCTTAGCCCAACATTCAGTAAAACATTGTGCTAAAGAAAGTTAACTTTGGTGGGATTTCCTTGTTACTTTTCAGTGTTGCTCTTAATACCAGACTTTGCAAACCATTCCTGTCTAAAAACAGTTGAAACTTTGTTTCCTTCAGTAATAAATTACTCCGCAGAGCAGAATGCATCTCAGGATGATGCATATGTTGGATATATTTCTGATCTTACTAAAGGATCTAAAGATATTTATCTGCTTCAGAACATATGTGAGAGATCTAGAAAATAAGGCTGGATTTTAAAAAGTGACTTGAATAAATTTAGATTTATTTAAATGTGTGTGTTTTTTTCTGTGAAGTAAATCAGGATTAGTTAGAACTGGAAGTACATGGTCTTTAAGGCCCCTTCCTAACAAAACCATTCTATGATTCTGTGAATGTGTTTTGGTATATATTTATATATTATTTACTAATTCATATACAGGCAGACATATATGTATTTAAACAGCTTATATTTTAAAATGCCTGAATTAAGAATATGTCAGAAATAATATATAACAAATCATATAATGTATCTTAAGTTTATTATGTCATTCAGTATCTATTAAGTGTCATTTAAAGAGTGAAAATATTACCACTATTTATTGTTATTTTGATGGTTGCTTTGTTCCTATATTATTATTATTACAGCACTGTTATAGCATCTATTTTACTTCCTCATCCCAGAACACCTATTTTTAGCTCACTTAAATTAAGATATATGAAGCAGCTGAAGATTCATAAAGTTACAGAAGGATGAGCATGAATGATTTGCTATAGCAAAATAGTTTAGCATTAACCAACAGAGAAATAAGAAGCAGGGGTCCTAGGAGGAGAGTGGGAAATACACTCTGGAAGCCACCAGTGTTGAGACCTGCTATTTGCCCCTTCAAAATATAGAGCTGAGGAGTGCAGGTCTTCAGAACAGAGTTCAGTGTGGAATAGGAAAAAGTATTTTGCTGGTCTGTTCGTGGTTTTTATTGAAATGTCACAAATTGATTTAATAAGGCCATATTTAGAAAGAAAAAATAGAGAAAAAAGCTAAACAGAATTTAAAAATACCTGAATTTATAGTAAGCCAGGAGAGCCAGGCCAATTCCATGTCTCAGATCTAAATTGTTACACAATCTTAGGAGACCTATCATCTAGTAAAACCAGGAGAAAAGAAAGTAATCTAATCCAGAGTCTGCTCCTTAAGATTGTTTCTTTTAACAGTAAAAGCAATAGCAATGCAAAATCATTAAAAATCTACATTGTGCTTCTGAGTGATGGAACATTCATCTCATATTTAGCAGCAAATGGGAAGGGTTAAAGGAGTTTCAAATAACCTCTTTTTTTTCTTTTTTTTTTTTTTTTTTCTGGGGTGGGGGGGTGCGTTTCTCTCAACCAGGTGCTGCAGAACATTTCTACAGCATTTTAAGTTGCATACATGAATTAATGGGACCCTCCCTATGGTGCAACGTGGGCTGCACCACTGCCCTAAATTTTTTAACGCTCCTTCTTCATCTAAAGCACAAATTATTGTGCTGTTCTAGGTCTGCATTACACCAGGGGTCAGCAAGGATAATAATAGCAGTTCTACTGGCTTTAAAATACAGGATTCACCTCCTTATCTCTCTGCTTCTATAAGCTTGCCATATTAGGATACTCTGGGGAACATCTATACAATCTCAAAAGGATCTATCTGCATTGACTTTTTTTTAATCTCATAATATAATGATTTAATCTGTTATTCACAGCTATTTCAGAGAATCTATTCTCTCCCCATAAAACAAACTGAAACAGAAAGTTGTTTTGGTTTTTTTTCAAAAGACCTCCCTAGCACTTCAAATTATGATTTACTTTCTCAAAACCGGCTCATTCTTTTCTTCTTGACCTGAGTATCTCTACCTACTGTTAGGCTTGGACCCAGATATTTTTTACCCTCCTAACTCACATTCTTTTCCTGTCTGCCATATGATACTTACAACTTCAACTTTACTTTACCTGCCATTTAAACCACAGTTCTTTATTTGATTTCTCTTTTATCAGACACGTGATAATTTCCTTCTCTCACCCTCTGTGTCACTGCCTACCCTTTACTCTAGCAGAATTCTCAGGGCCGAAAGTTATGCCTTTGCTCCTGAGCATTAGGATATTTTACAGGCAACCCTCCTTCCTCATACCTATTCATCTTTATCTTTCACTGAACAACAGCACTGCAAACAGAGTGTGAGACAACACAGCTGAAAGATTGATGCTCTCCAAGTCCTGAGTTTCTTTTCCTCCTTTATTCACACAATCACCCTCCTGAGTTAAGGGTTTCGGTTGGTACCTGCCATGGTGACTAGGAAAACAAGGGTAAGCTGCCAAATTCAGCAACTGTTTTCTTGTTCTCATATTGCATTTTCTTATCAGTTGTGACAATGTGCCACAATTAATGATAGCAGAAATACCTATGTTTGATACCATATGCATCATACTTAGTGGTGATGGATTAGCAATCAAGAAAATTAATTCTGCCTTTATGAAGTAACATCTGAACTTTGAAGTTAGGCAAAAGCTTTATAGAGTAGTGCAGACAAAAATTCTCCTGGAAATGACATACCTGTGTTTCCATTGTACCTACATAATTGATCCTGGACTGAGCCCAAACAGAACAGTATATTTCCCAAGAAAATGCAAGGATCACTCACTAAAATTGAATTTCAGATAGCCCTGTGACTGTCATGTAACACTGTATTTATATTAGTGCCCTGACAACAGAATCTGATGCCTTGAACATATCCAAAGCTCCTGGATGACCTTGAAGAAATATCTACAATTATTCTGGGGTTTAATGTATGAAGTAGATAAAAAAAAAATCTTCATTAGTTCATTAATTACGTTTTTGATTGAAAATTCTTAATAAATCTGAAAACTTTCCATATTATAGAGACAACTATGCTTGTACCTTGATTGCTAGAATAACAAAAACCCAGTGATGGAAAATGTTATTCTGTCAATCAGGGCATTCTCTTTACTTTATATTCTATATTATCTTTAGACATGCACATACAAAACAAAGAAATCTGGAATTTAAGACCGTTTTGAACACTGATTTGTCTAGCTCTCACCAAACCCAGATAATTTACCTTACTGGAAAATATCATAGCAGCTGTTATTGTGGCCTAAAATTATGTACACAATCTTTGCTTCCAGATACCACTGTGATCTTATCTATTTGAATTTAAATAATCAATGTTATGACCCTTTTAAGATCTATAACACATATTAGATATTTTTAATGGGCTGACACTCCTTGGGAGATCATTATCCAATCATGACATTGGTATTGATTCCTAAAAAATATCTTATTGCACACTGTGACTCTTTAGTTTTAATGCCTTGTGAAGTTACCTGGAACAGAGGTTAGACAGTGTTAAAGGAATAAAGTAGATATTTATTAAAAAGGCCTTTACAGATACACCTCGGACAGTACAGGAGTCTGGCTGTGGTTCTACCCAAGGTGGCTGATGGGTCCCACATTTTCAGACTTATAGAAGTTTTGGTCCATTTACATACTGGGGTTAATTGTCCAATTGCAACTTCAGGTTATGAAGCCCCATCATCTCAGTTTGCTCTCCTCAATTCGCTGTTGTAAATAGTATTTTTTGTGCCCAAAGCTGCAATAGTGTCCTTGGTCCTTGGGCTGGAAAAGGATTGTTTTGTCTAACTAAACTGTGAAGAGAACTTCCTAACATTTTATATAAAGCTCAGAATTATATATTAGTGCACTGCAGAATCTGGAAAATATGAAAGAAAAACTTAAGGCATCATAAGTTTGATCCCTTCCTTTTAAAAGAAAGGCTGGAGGCTTTTTTAATCTTATTTCATTAAGGCACACACTAGATATCAGCACTGCAGGCAGCCATTTCTCACTGTCTTTGTTTTTAACATTAAACCAGCAATTTAGGGAGGGAATAGCATAGAGACTTACCAAAATTTATACATATGCTTGAGGATGCAGAGATCTTCCCTGTCTATGGCAGGGGATGAGGGGTTGAAAACAGATGAGTTCTAAGGCCCTTTCCATCTCAAACTGTTCTATAATTATCTATTCTTATCCTGAATTGCAATGATTGTAATACCTTGATTTCCACTGGTGATAGATGTTCATGGCTACTTCCTCCAGTTACACAGATAACATGAACCTCAATTGTTCTATCTTTATTTAGCTAGCTCTGAAGTGAAAGAAATATCTGTTTATCAGGTAGAGATGGGTAGAACACATCAACAAAAATACGGCAAATAAACTGAATGCGCTATATTCAGTATTTTCTTGAACTAAACATGATTTCCCAAATAAACTGAACTCTGTGTTTGTGTTGGAAGTCCTAGGAAGCAGCAGAGAGTTTATATTGTGATAGAGAAGTGGTGAGGCTGAGATTTTCCACTTATTAAAATAAATGCCTGAAAATAGAAGACTGAACAAGTGGACGTGATGCTTGGCAAATGAGAAGGCTCGTCTTCTGTTTCAGATGAGAGTTCGAAAGTAGCACTGCATGAAGATATAGTTCCCTTTAGCAAACAGTAACAGCAGAATTGAGTGCTTGAATTTTTCATGTGTCATGACTTCATATATGTATATATTTATCTATTTAATAAAAAAACCATAATGTACATTTTATTATTTCCACTTCTTGACATTTATTTAGTCAGAGGTCACTTTTAGACAGAGTGACAATGGTGATTAGAAGTTTCTAAAAGAGTTTCCATTCACCATAAATGCTAATAGTTTTTACCTACTGGAGGGTTGTTTATAGCAGTTTATTTTCATAACTGCAGTCCTTAAGTCTGGCTCTGAGAAACAGCAGGGTTGATAAACCATGAAAGAGCAATTTATGGAAGACCCTGTAACCTGGATTGCTAGAAAGAAAGTGAAGTAAAGAAATTTAAGAAATGACCACTATTGATTGCCTCATACACTGGATGGCATTTTGCCTTCATCTTCAGGATAATTGGACAGGGGGATTACAAATCCATAGCAATAGCAGGTTTTCCTTACTAGAGAGTTAATGCACTATAAATCAGCAAGTAGGAATATCTCCTATGTTGCAGCCTATGTTTTCATTCAGCTCATTTGCACTTCAAAGCTGAAGTCAATAATTCAGCTCCAAGTAGGTGTAATTGGGGGATATTTACCTTTTGTAGAATATGAATACAAGCTGAGAAAATCTCTAAATTCATTTGAACAGGACATTACCAGTCAGATCCTGGTACTCAGACACGTGGCCCAGTCTCCAGCTGAAGTCAAGAGGTGAGCTTGGAGCTGCTTATAAATCCCTCAAGGTTTGTGTGCTGTTCCTAAATAATGTTTTCTCGCTATTGGTGATCAATTGTTTTTTGCTGAAGTGGTAAGTATAGCCTTTGTGGTTTTAAATACTTAATAAGCAGTCCATTCCTTTTCTTATCTTTTTCACAGTGTATGGACGGAGGTAAGTACCCTGAACCCCTTTTGTTGCAGCATTCTACAGGAGGTAGGACAGATGACAATTCTAGAAAGGCACAGCTGAACTCCTCAAATCGTAGGTCTATGATTGGTAAATTTCACCCAGGTTTGAAATATAGGAAGCACAGTCTATAAGAAATAGAAAAATAATCTATTTATTCTTTTCACCCACCATTTTTTATGACATTTCTGCCAAACAAAACTCCCATCATTTCAGGGATGAAAAAAATTACTTAATGTGCCTATCCATATGCTTCCTCCACACATACACACTCATGCACACACATATTAAATTACCTGGTCTTGTGCAGAACCTGGACAATATTATACTGCCACATATTGTTCTGTGAGCTCTTTCCTACCTGCATTACATCTCAGAGCACAGAGAAATATGCATCCTTTTCAGTGTAACTTGCAGCTTTGAATGAAGTGAATGTGCAGGCAGTTTTATCATTCCCATCTGGTTCCATTTTCTACTGTGATAAAAAATGGAATTGAGGTTAGGCAGAAATGGTCTGAAGTATCAGCTCCAACAGAAGATGAGGTGAGATTTTCTTTTCCTGTGATGATGCTTTTTAGTATTGGAGTATTTCTCAGGTCTAGGGGATGAGAAAGAAGATGTGAATAGGACTTTATTCCATATTTTATAAATGGGAAATGAAGTTCTTAAGCTCAAGCATCATGACTTTTGTCTCAGACCTCAGGTCTGCACCAGCACAATATGAAGCTCATTTCAGCCATTATGGCTGGTACCCAAATATTAATTTTAAACAATCTGCTCTATTAGCTGGCTTTTAAATTTTTGTTGATTTGTTTTGTTTTGTTTTCTCTTCTCCATGAGACCTATAGCTCCCTGTGTCACGAAATCAAAGTACATGCCAACAAACTTTTTTCTTACTGAATAAGGGATCCTTTTTGAATACTCCCAAGTGTAAATAGAAAAGCCCAACACTGAACTTCCATTACCCCAAAAAGAACAATCCAGTTTAGAATGAAAAGCAATACTGCTTATGTCTGGAAGTTTCTCTTAAGAAACAAAAAATGAAAGAAGGAGCCAAATTTTGTGCTAATGTGACACCAGTGAGCTAATACGGAATTACTGGCCATCCTTGCCTGATGGATACCTAGGAAAGTGATAAATATGGATCAAGGACTCTTATCTGGGCACATAGGAATTGAACATCTGGGGAAAATACTAATGCATTAGCAGAAACCAAATGCCATTCTTCTTGATCCACTGAAGAAACCAATGCCTGCTGAAAAATCAGACTCCAAGTCATTGAGTGTAACAGGATGTAGGTGTCATACTTAGATATCTCTGTGGAATCTGGTCTTGAAAAGACATTCCAAAACACCCCAGGAGTTCTCAGGAGGGTAAGTGGATAAGTAATTATTAATTTAAAAACAACAAAACAAAACCCCAGAAAACCCCCTAAATACAAATATGAAATAGATTCAGCAATATATTAAAAACCTGCTGTATTATTTGAAAAATACTCCAGTATTTACTAAAGATACCTAGATTCCTCAAATCTTGGATGTTATTTTGCTGCATGCACTTTGTTTTGTTCTGTTGGGCTTTTTTTTGTTGTGGGTTTTTTTCTTTTTCCTCGCACATATGCCTACATAATTCCAGGCACAAAGCAACAAATCTGATTTAAAGTGAACCTAGGTTACGTGGCTAGGTACCCAGTTTTGCTCAAGTAGGGTCTTAACAGCCTGTTACAGAATGGGTAAATATGCTAATTGCTAAATGCTAAATGGTAAAAATGGGAAATGGATCATCTCCTTCTTGATGGTTGGATTTGTAAAATGCTTTCTTAAAAATCAACTAAAACCATTTCGTAACTTTTATAGATCCCTTAATTTGTTTGCTTCATTCTAATATTTCCTGTATATATTTTTTTATTATTTTTGTGTAATCTACACTTCACATGATACCTCACAACTTCTTTTTTAAAGAAATGTTTCCGTGTGTATAAAAGACGGTACAGTGTATTATGGGATACTGCTTTAAATTGTGTTCTGTTCCCCCCCCAACAACAACCTCAAATTAGGGACTTTCTCAACTTCCCTGAGGGACTATTTCAAGCCTAGTAGGCCTAGGTAATAAGGATCTCCTTCCCAACATCCCACTACAATTTTTCATTTCTTTGCTATGATGATTTATTGATTGTCTGACCATCATTTAATTATAGCTCCTCCTTTTTGGTGTTTTCAAAATTTAGATATTGAAAATGTCTGGTCAGACATCATATTGGCAAACTTTCACTCAATATATGCTGATAAGGCTGAGGTTTCTTTACAAATTTCCACTGAAATCACCTGTGATTGTCTAGGAGAAGTGCAGACAACTATTTGTGAACCTCAGTAGTCATTGAGAAAAAACGCAAACATTTCTTCAAAACATTTAATTTGAGTAATATTGCCAAAACTATTTTAATATGCACAGATGCTTATAAGGAACATTTTCTAAATTCTCTATCTTCTATTGCTAAAAATGCACAAGTTTTAATCAATTATACACACAGCTGTATTAAGCTGGTCTGAACTATCCAGCAGCTCTTTTTTTTGTTTTATCCAAAATCTTTAAAATTGGCATTTTATCTACAAAGAGATCCTGAGAAGGAAGGATTGTTTGAGGTACTGTGTTGAGAAGCAACACTTTTTTTTTTTTTTACTGAGCTGTCTTTGCTGAAATGTAACATTTTATTCTTTTTCCTCTTCCGTTTGAACAGCATAGATTTGAAAGCTACATTTTGGGAAGCAAGAATGTGTTTGTAGAATGTCTCTTTGTTCCCAAGCATCTGCTAGAACACAGACCCACCTTTTAAAGCCTTTTTACCAGTCTTCTAGAAGAAAACAAAAATAGTTCTCCAACTCACACAACCACAAAAAAAAAAAAAAAAAAAAAAAAAAGGGAGGGAAACTATCCCCTCCAAACCAAACCCAAATATCTCTTAAATATCTCTTTAATAATGAGAAAATACATTATTCCACAACTCAGTGATGTATATTCTCAAATAACAAAGACAATATAAAGAGATAAAAGACTCCTCATACAGATACCAGCTTTGAAGTCAGAAAATCTGGCTTCTGACACCATGACTACTTCATCTCCTGTATTTATTCAGTTAGATTGTAGGTTCATTGGCCCAAAAACAGTTCTTCCATATGAGTCCAACAAAGCTCTGAACTTGGCTAAGGCCACTGAATTCTGTTATAATAATCCATTAGTCTTTTGAGGTCAGGTTGGTTGACCTCATGGAGCTTCCCAGCCATCAGCTCAATGAGTAATGATTGCCCCATATCAACCAGTACCAGTTTGCAAGGTTTTTTTTTAAGGAATAAAAGAGGCTAACTTCATAGCAAATGTTCTCTGCATAAAATGATGTGACCAGCATTACCCTGATCATTTTTATTGCCCATCTCTTCAATGTTCTGATGGAATCATTATATGTGCAAAACTGTTGCTGGCATTTCCTTTTGCTATCTCTGACAAACCCTTTTGTGTCAATGACATTGCTTTTCAGGAATGCACAACCAGTTTTCCCTTTTGTAACAAGGATGTTTCTAACTCACCCTTTGATGTGTCCAGAGATAGTGTCACACCTACTGACACATCCTACCACTTAGCAATGGAAGTGTCTGTAAGTTTTGTCCAAAGCTTTTTGACATTCTTCCTCTTCAGTTTTCAAAAGTTTTCAGAGGTTTTTCTTCAAATTTTCCCATCAGCATTGCATTTAGTATAGATTTTTAAAATATATTTATTTCTGGTTTTATTAATTTATTTACTAGATTGATACTGTGTTTCATTGCATGGACAGATGAGGAAGGTGCTCCTGTATTACTCTCCTAGCTCAGCTTCCTCACAGAAATCTGTCCCTGTCCAAGGAACTGACTCACAAAGTGAGGAAGGATAGATGTTCAGAGATTAATTTTAAAGATTTTAACATGTTAAAGATTTTTAAAAGTTGAACAGTCAGTCCCTCTTGTAAACAATGCACTTAGTTTACAGCTTCTCATAAATCAAGGGCATGCCTTTCCCAGGATCCATTTTAGGACCTGCAAAACCCTCCAGGTAATATAAGTTTCTTAAATCCCTCAGTTAGGTGGCAGAAGAGGTGAAATCAAGCAATTAAAAAAAAAAAAAAAAGTTTTCCAAGGAATCGAACACACATTAAAAATTATTACATATGTGTGATGAATACATGGCAGTTATCTCTTTGTCATGTTAGCATTGTACTGGAAGCTTCCATAAATCAATAATCTAATTTCATTATTATCTTTATTTTATCAATCAATTATATTTTCTGGATCAACTTTCTGCAGAAAATCATATATAAAAGCAATAAAAACAAAGGAAAAAGGGCAGTGAAGTGATCGAGTAAAGCTGTAGTTCAACTATCTGACTTATCCACAACTGATTTCTTATGTGGCTGCAGAGCAGATAATTGTCTATTTCTTTGTCTCCAAAACTTGCTACCAGCTCACCCTTGTGATTTTGAATAAGATTAAAAATGAGATATACACAGGCAAACATTTAAAAAAAAAAAGACTCCTTGTCTGGCTCCTGGGTCACATGTCACAGCAGTGGGAACAGTGTCACACTGCTTGCTCCATGTTCCCATGTGTGACACAGTCAGGCAACTTGCTGTTGGATCTGGCTTCAGTGGAGCCATGGACCCTGGGAAAGCCTACGGATCTCTGTCCAAACAATGGGAGAACATTGTGGCATGTCCAACCCTCAACTGCAGAATAATTTCATGCCTTTTCCCTGATGACCTGTTAGGTCTCACATGCTGGGAGATAAGAAAATATAGATTTTTGTTTCAAGTGCAAATAGCAGTGTTTTTATACACCTTAAATAGTTCAGGAGAATTGATGGTTGCAGGTAGAAACAAGCAGCCCCTAAGTTTGGTAATCACTATCCCCAGCAAGGCTAAAGGATGTTCTGGATCTAATGGCTTTAGATGAAGACCAGTTCATTCTCAGATGTATAATTAGGCAGTACATCACACTAGAAGTTTGTCTCTAGACATATTCACACAATGAACATGGCACAGGGGATGCAAATTCAGGCACCAGAGCTGACTACAACTGCAAGCAATCTTTGCTTCTTCTGCTACTGAAAAGATGGAATTTATAACTCAGGTTCAGCATTGTGCTAATGCATCTTGGACACAACTAAATGGGTAGGACTTGCACTGCATAAAGTGGAGTGAAGCTGCATACTTTCAAAAGAAAATATTGAGGATATCATAGAAACATGGCTTAGAAAACTGCTTCACCAGAAAGTCTACCCATTTCTGACCAGCTTGCCCAGCAGTTCTCCTGGAATGGTCCTCACTGCTAGTGTGACTCACTACTAAATATGCCTCCATGAGCCAGAGCCACAAAGCATGTGAGTTAGTTGCAGTTCCTGACTGTGGTAATCGGTTCTTATTTCAAGCTATGAAGACTTGTGCTGTTTTCCTTTCAATAGACTACCCTTATTTAAATATGGTATCACCCAAAATAGCAGGCAGACTCCAGCAGAACTAAGGAATGTATCAGAGCTGACTGAGGGTTACTTTAAAATGTGTGTAAATGCTGATCACTTCTCTGAATCACCTCAGGACTTACAGGGTCTCTCCTATTAACCCTGCTCCAGGTGCAGACTGGGACAAGGAATAATTGTGCTCTGTATTTAGAAACAATGTGTAATTTCTGCAACTTCTCCCTCCAGTCCTTTTATCATTCATAGCATTTGCATGAAGACAGGATTTTCATTTCAAAGAAGTCCATCTGCTCTGGCTGCTCATTCTCTTCCTGAAGTTATAAACCTCTCTCTGCAACAACATAATCCTCTCACCACAGCAACCTCAGTGAGGTCACAAGTGGAGGATTGTGACTTCAGGTGGGGAAATGCGCAGCAGGAGCAGATGAACTGTTAAGAAGCAGAGATCCCATTTTCATTGCAAATGTCCTTTGCAATAAAGAATGAGGCTAGGAAAAGGCAGCCAAGGGAGGACACTGAAGCAGAAAACCATGCACACAGAAAGCATATTCAAATGCTTTAAACAGTTGCATACAGTGAACTAGCTCTTGGAAGAGCAATATCTTAAGATGTAAAACAATTACCTACTTCCAATCATGCTGACAATTAAGAATGAATAAAATAAAAAATTACAACTCTTCCTTAGAAGCTATAACTTTTCTCTTTTCTTCTTTCCTTTCCTTTTCTTTTCTTTTCTTTTCTTTTCTTTTCTTTTCTTTTCTTTTC